>WNNJ02003698.1:0-84329 GCA_012934845.2 Pomphorhynchus laevis
AATGCTCTTGACTGGAATCATGTTATCCCGCCACATAGCTTTCATCCCGTGGTTTTTGACTCCATAGACAAGAAACTAATAGTCTGTATGGCCAAACGTGTCACAGGTGGAGCAGGTCCCTCAGGAATTGACGCACAGTCCTGGACACATATGCTCTCAAAATTCGGGAGAGAATCAGATGAACTTGCTGAGGCCATAGCCTCATTCACAAGAGCATTAGCGACAGAGCGCATACCAATGGACATTACACAGGCTCTAACATCATGCAGGCTAATCGCATTAACAAAGAAAACTGGAATTCGACCAATAGGAATCTGTGATGTTAGCAGAAGAATAATGACGAAGGCTATATTATCCATGGTCTCGGAAGACATACAGCAGGTATGTGGAAGAAGTCAAATGTGTGCAGGCCAACGAGCTGGCGTGGAATGCGTTACACGAGCCATCCGCAATGAACTTACAAACAATCCGAATCATATTCTTCTATCAATTGATGCCGACAACGCATTTAACAGAATTAATAGAGAGGCGGCCCTTTGCAATATTGATCGAATATGTCCGTCGCTTTCTATAGTCATGCATAATTTTTACGACCACCCTTCTAATCTATCTGTCGGAGGCGAATTCGTTAAATCACAAGAAGGATTTACACAAGGTGACGTCCTAGCCATGCCCGCATTTGCGATCGCCACACTGCCAATAATACATCACATTTCCACAAAGTTCCCTCAAGTTCGGCAACTTTGGTACGCCGATGACGGCAACTTGATTGGTTCTCCTATCCAAATCAGAGCTGCATACGATCTACTGTGTAAAATTGGCCCAGCGTTTGGATTTCACGTAAATCCCCAGAAATGTTCAATATTTACGCCAACAATGGAAGAAGCTAACACATGCCAACAATTTAACGGAACAAATGTAGAAGTCCGAACGGACGGAATTGTGATACTAGGCGCACCCATTGGAGTAGACAAATACGTATACGAGGTCGTAGAATCAAAAGTAGACAAGTTTTGCAACTTGGTCGAACGATTAGCCGATGTGGGAATTTTAGATCTGCAGATAGCATATGCCTGTTTCACTAAAGCGTTACAGCACAAGTGGTTTCACACGCAAAGAACAACTCAATGCTCATCAGATTGGTTTGCCCCGTTGCGGGAATCCATCAGATCCTCCTCGGACAACATATTCGGCCTCGATGATTCGGATGGATCGCTATGGCCTCTCATCTCTTTACCCCTACATTGTGGTGGCCTCGGCATCATCGATCCATATATGAGTGCTGGCGTTGAATGTGAAAATTCTGGACATCTATGTGAACCTTATTTAAATGGATTACAAGGAATGGAACTTAAACTAGAGCAAGATTTCCGAGCCAACGAAGTTCACAGGCGGAAGAAAACACAATACAAGGCCTCTTTGCTAGCCCAACTTCCTACATATGATATCATAAAGAGACGGATTATTCAACACACAATGATAAAAGGCGCATCTTCCTGGCTTTCTGCGTTCCCCACAAGAGAGTCACAAACTCGAATAGACAATACAACATTTCGTGATGCTGTTGCCGCACGGTACAACACTCTAACCAAAGATGCCCCCTCCCTTTGCCCATGTGGTTCGTCGACCTCACTGGCACATTGCCTTTCCTGCCCCAATGGCGGTCATCCGTCGATAAGACACGACGCAACCCGCGATATTCTCGCAAAATCGCTCACCCAAATATGTGACGGCGTTGAAATCGAACCGCTACTCAGATCAGTGGATCCAAGCATTCACTTTGAGAGAAGATCAACGACGACTGATCGTGAAGCACGACTGGATATATCTTGCCGTGGTTTCTATGGTGGACGCTCGGAGCGAGCTTTCTTCGACATTTGCGTTTTTAACGTGTTCGCTCCGTCAAATCTTACCAGGGAAACCACACCAAGCTTCGAGTATCACGAACAACGGAAATGCTCGAAATACCAAGAACGGGTGGATATTATAGAACGCGCAAATTTCGCCCCTATTGTATATTCAAGTTTAGGAGGTGAGAGCAAATCGGCATCTACAATGATAAAAAGATTATCCAGAAAACTGGCCGTCAAGAAGGAATCTATCTACGCACAAGAATTGACTCGGATACGGGAGAAGATAAGCCTGCAACATGCAAGATGCATTTCAATGTGCATTCGCGGTCCCAGATCAGCAAGAAACCGACCTGCGAACTATCACACTGTAGAGTGGTGATATAATTGTAATATAATTGTATTGATGATATTATTATTGTAGAGATAATGTCGTTGGAAATAAATAAACATTTTGTTGTAAAAAAAAAATATAGTGTACAAGGACCTTAAAAAAATTTGGTTTCCGATAAACATACATTTGAGATAAATAACATACAATAAATAACATACAATTAGCATTAGAAAACGATTTGGATTATAGAAGAACGATTATAGAAGAACGATTATAGAAGAACGATTATAGAAGAACGATTATAGAAGAACGATTATAGAAGAACGATTATAGAAGAACGATTATAGAAGAACGATTATAGAAGAACGATTATAGAAGAACGATTATAGAAGAACGATTATAGAAGAACGATTATAGAAGAACGATTATTATTATTAAAATTTATAACTGTTCTAGCAAATTACAGTGCAATTCAATTCTGTTCTTAAACAAAATAAATGCCCAAGGGCAAGCCTGCGACAACTCTGAAATGCTGTTCATGCAACGGCCCGAATGCTAAATGTAAAGGATGTCGATGTGCTAAGCAGAATATCCTATGCTTGAATTGCTCAGCTGTGAATTGTTCCAATCGTGAAGTAAATTGCTCCGCAACAGCTTCCAATAATATTGCTATATCCATATTGAGTAAACCGAATTCAGATTGTGAAAACTCTGATCATCGGCATTGTCCTCTTAACAACCATATAAATATAAATTACACAATGAATACTCGTCAAGAGTCCGATGTATTGTCTATACAGGATATATTCTCGATCGTCATACAATGGAAACCTAACTTATTTCGACTTCCAAAATGTTCAGAGTCCAAACAATTTATATCAGAACTTGCACGCATATTCAGGGATTCTCTCACTAATTCGGAAACTTTTACTAAGTACATCATCTTTGGACATCTTATTCTTCAACGTAATTCTCGTCAATCTCCCAAATCATTGAAATCAACTTTATCCCGACGATTGGACATGTGGTTCAATAATGACTATGCTGGATTATACGCTGAAGCCTCGGCCCTTCAAAATATGAAAGCCTTAAAAATTCAACCTTCGAAGTCAAGAGATTGGCGCAAAAAATTCGTCTCATTGGTTGAAAGCTCTCGACTGAACACAGCAATGCATCTTCTAGACAACGATTCTTATGATGGCGTTCCTTTGCAACCAGAGGATGTGATTGGTTCTAAAACTGTTCGGGAATTATTACTCGACAAGCACCCTGTACCGAGCCCATTAGTTCCTCATGCTGTTAACTGGTCTTTCCCAATCACAGTTCCAAATTTTCACCCTGTGATTTTTGATTCAATCGATAGTGAATTGATAATTCGTATGGCTAAACGTGTTAAAGGTGGAGCAGGTCCCTCCGGCATTGATGCACAGTCATGGCTACAGATGTTAACTAAGTTTGGTCACGAATCTGCTGAATTGACTAAAGTTTTGTCAACGTTCGCAAAATCTTTAGCTACTGAGCTTATGCCTACTAATGTTATAAATGTATTGGCTTCAAGCAGATTAATAGCCTTATCCAAAAAATCGGGAATAAGGCCTATTGGTATTGGCGACGTTAGTAGGAGAATAATGTCGAAAGCCATTCTTTCTATAATTTCCAATGATATTCAAGAAGTGTGCGGACGGTTGCAAATGTGCGCTGGTCAACGAGCTGGAGTGGAGTGCGTCACGCACGCAGTTCGCGAATGCCTGTTAAAAGATCCTGATGCAGTTCTTCTCACTGTTGATGCAGATAATGCATTTAACAGAATAAATCGAAAGGCAGCTCTCGCTAATATATCACGCATTTGTCCCTCTATGTCTACTATACTACACAATTTTTACGATAACCCTTCAAATTTTTCAACTGGTGATAGTTTCATCAAATCCCAAGAGGGATTTACGCAAGGTGATGTACTTGCTATGCCAGCTTTTGCCGTAGCAACCCTGCCATTATTGTTGAACATTACTGAGGAGTTTCCTAACATCAACCAATTCTGGTACGCGGATGATGGCAATTTAATCGGCGAACCTGTGCAAATTTACAAGGCTTTCAAATTCTTGTGTGACTACGGCCGTGCTTTCGGATTTCATGTCAACAGCAACAAATGCGTTCTACTAACTAGTCCCGAAAATGCAGATAGTACCCGCAAACTTTTTAATGAAACGGGAATCGACATTGTTGTCGATGGCACGTTAGTACTCGGTGCTCCTATTGGAACAGATGATTATATAAATAAAACTACGGAACAAAAGATCTCTAATTATTGCTCATTAGTAAATCGTCTTGCTGACGTGGGTATTCTTGATTTGCAGATAAGCTATACTAGTATGACCAGATCGCTTCAGCATAAATGGATTCACTTGCAAAGAACCACAAACTGTTCAATTGGTAGTTTCGATGATCTATATGACACCATTCAGAAGCGTTTTGATAAGCTTTTTAATTTGAAATTGCCTGACGACGATTATTTATGGCCGTTATTTACCCTTCCGATAAGACTAGGTGGTCTAGGTATTGCTGACCCACGTTTTACTGCGATAGAAGAGTTTAAAAGCTCAAAAGATATATGCACTCCTTATTTAAATGGCTTATACGGTGTGGACTTAAGGACTGAACAATCCAAACGCATTGCCCTTATAGGCACTTCAAAGATTGATATTCAAAAGTCATTGCTTAGAGATCGAGTAGCTAATGTTGGTGACAATTTGTTACGTATTATGGAACATCTACAAGTCAAAGGTGCCTCGTCATGGCTCTCCACATATCCTACGAGTGATCGTTGGACTCGAGTTAGCAATGTAGAATTTCGTGACGCACTTGCAGCTCGATATCATAGACTACCACTAGACGCGCCCTCTCATTGCCCCTGCGGTGAACATAATTCTCTGGCTCACTCACTTACCTGTCCCACCGGAGGTCATCCATCGATAAGACATGATTCAATTCGTGATATATTTTCTAAAACCTTGACAGAAATATGTGATAATGTGCAAAAAGAGCCAACACTACTGCCAGTAAATTCTAGTATTCATTTCGAGCGCATATCTACATCTCGCGCTCATGATGCACGTTTGGATATCGCCTGCTGTGGTTTTTATGGAAGTCGTTCGGAGCGAACTTTATTTGATACTTGCGTTTTTAACGTTTTCGCTCCGTCCAACCTTTCGAAATCCGCTGGGGCTGCTTTTACATATCACGAAACACGTAAATTCGCTAAGTATCAAGAGAGAGTAACTGCCATAGAGAGGGCGAATTTCGCACCTATCGTGTTATCATGTTTCGGTGGAGCAGTAAAATCATCTGCACAATTAATTCAGAGAATTGCACAGAAGATGGCAATAAAAAACAATCATTCCTACTCAGAAGAATTGACAAAATTACGGTCAAAGATTGGAATTCAGTTGGCTCGTTCAATTTCGATGTGTATTCGCGGTCCTCGTTCTGCTCGACATCGACCTGCAAACTCAATGAACTAAAATTTATAGTATAACTATATTTGTTTGTTTTTTTTTTCAAAAAAAATCAATTATTATAGTGTACAAGTTAAAAAAAGTATTGGTTATTAAAGTTCTTACAGCAAATTACAATATTAGGCCGATATTGATTCCAATACATTCCAAATCTCAAGTGATTAAACAAACAACTTTAACACACATACAATTTCAAAGCCGTACGTCCAGGGTACATCCCGGAGTACGCAGAATGGTTCGCGGAAAACCAACAGATGAAATACGATGTTGTAATTGTAACGGCGCAGCGGCCATTTGTCGTGGGTGTCGATGTGCGAAAAAATCAAGCCCGTGTGTGAATTGCAGAGCACCAGGCTGTCGTAATCGAATTAAAAATATATTCCCCAATTCGGAGTCTATCAATGTGAATTCTATCCAATGTCGAAATTCTACACAAACAGATCCGACTAGCATATTCAACGACCAAGTTCATTCAATAGATTCCTTATCTACATTTCGAAACAACGATGCAACAACACGGGCAAGGGCAGTAAGTAATATAACGACACCCAGTATTTCTATTGAATACATATATTATAAGGTATATAATTGGCGCCCCAACCTCATGCAACTTCCTATATGTACGGCGAGTAACGAATTTATAGATATTCTTTCTTCTTATTACAATTTAATAGCAAATGACAAAGATGATGGCCAAATCTCATTGATGAAAGCAACGGTTTTCTCACAGTGTATCCTTCAAAAAATCCCAACGCGTAAGATCTCTTACACTAGAAAGACCATTGAACGTCGTTTAAAGAGTTGGAAAGCGGAAGACTTTATAAGTGTATATGAAGAAGCATTGATGTTGCAGACAACATCCCATTGCAATGTGAAAACAAAGAAGATTGATTGGCATAAAAACTACATTCGGCTAATGGAGAATGGATGTGTAGCTTCAGCAACCAGACTTCTAGAATTTAAAGACGATTCACCCATTCTTTCTCCCGATTCGAAAGTTGGTACAAATACTGTAATAGAGAAGCTAGCAGAATTACACCCTTTCCCTGCTGAAATAAATCAGAGTGCTATTCTATCGGATTTTGTTGAGGGAGTAACTAGTCATCATCCAGTCATATTTTATTCTATAGATGCAGACGAAATCATAGCAGCAGCAAGGAGAACTGGATTCGGTATCCACTCTAAGAAGTTGGCAACATCACTAGCGGAATTTGCAATACGATTAGCTTCGGAGCATATCAATCCTAACAGTTTGCGTGCGTTTGTAGCGAGTAGACTTATAGCTTTAAAAAAGACTGCAGGTATACGACCAATTGGCGTGGGACAAGTGGAACAACGGATAATTAGCAAAGTCGTTTTAGGAAAAATTAGAGGACATATTCAGGATGTAATGGGAACTGTGCAATTGTGCGCATCACAGAGAAGCGGAATAGAATTCGCTGTTCATTCCTTATCAGATTCCTTTCACTCTCGGGTTGACTTTGGCTTACTGGCCGTGGATGCAACAAACGCTTTTAATTCCGTAAATCGACGTCTAACATTAGCAAACATAAAATTCATTTGTCCGTCTCTTGAAACAATACTAGTGAACTTATACATAAAATCATCAACAATGTTTACTGGTAGTGATCCGATATTTTCAAAAGAGGGTTTCACTCAAGGTGACCCTTTGGCCATGGCTGCATTTGCCGTTTCGACTCTACCACTCATCCTTCATATTCAAAAATGTTTACCATCCGTGATTCAACGATGGTACGCAGACGATGCAAACCTTGTCGGTCCTAGCGATGATTTATCTAGAGCCTGGGAAATACTAAAAACAATAGGCCCAAAATTTGGCTATTACGTTAATCCACTAAAGACACAGCTGCTAATACACAAGGAACATGAATTCGACACTAGCAACTTCTCTGACTGTAAAATAAGTGAGCGTGCTATCGAAGTACTCGGAACTCCCATTGGAGCAGAAGCTGATGTTTTGGATATTATAAAAACCAGGGTAACATCCTGGGCATCCACACTTGAAAGATTAGTTGAAGTTAGTAAAATTGATCGACAAACTGCTTATTCCGGGTTAATACACTCTGTGCAATGGAAATGGATATATACTTACAGAACAGTACCAATGTGCACGGATGTCACTAGATGTCTTAAAAACCTATTGTATAGCGGTTTTATTGAGTCAATCACACAAGCGAAAATTGAACAAGCACATAAAGAATTATTAACTCCACCGTTCAAGTTAGGGGGCATTGGGTTAGTTGATCCGGAATACATCGCTGACTTGGAGTACGATTATTCTCGTAGAATGTACGAAACCTATCGAGACGGATATACGGGAGAAAACCTGAGGGATGTTCAAACTCAAACAGCTAGAAATATTTCATACATGAGATTAAATGTAGCCAAATCGAGGAAAGAATTAATACTAAAATCTCTACCATCGGATTACTTTAAGATATTGGCACATGCTAGTTACAAGGGAGCTTCATCGTGGCTATCTTCCCTACCTCTACGTCACGAGGGGTTTCGGCTTACAAACAATGAGTTTAGCGATGCATTAGCAGGTCGCTATGGATGGTCTTTGCGAGCATTAGAAAATAAAAAATGCATATGTTCTTCAGAAATGACTATCAATCATGCATTTTCGTGCAAGACCGGAGCGCTACCATCTATCAGGCATAATGAAGTAAGGGATATATTTTCTCATCTCTTAAGCGGGATATGCAGTGGCGTGGAGGTTGAACCAGTATTAGCAACCGTTCCATCTGATTATCGTTTTAACAACAATAGCACAAGCATATCGAAAGAAGCGCGTCTGGATGTTGTATGTAGTGGACTATTCGGAAGCCGGTTTGAGCGGACATTTTTGGATGTCGCAATATTTAATGTACATGCTCCCTCTAACTCCCGAACTGAGTGTAAGGCTGACTTTGAATACCATGAAAAACGAAAAATTTCGAAGTATGGAGAGCGAATTTTAAGTTTAGAACAGGCGCATTTCAGTCCGTTAATTTTTTCGTCTTCAGGAGGATCAAGCCAGGAATCGAATAGGATAATGAAGCAAATAGCGTCAAAATTAAGCTCAAAACGCGAACTCCCATATCCTCAAATAATAAAAAATATACGAGAGAAAATTTCATTTGCCTTAGCTCGTGCTGCATCTGCCTGTTTAAGAGCGCCACGCTCTACATATGGAAAACCTATTCACGATCATTTTCGATCAACAGAAGAGATGTCACGAAAGCCGGAAGATTCGAATTAAAGAGAAATAACTTAGCTTATGATTGGATTTTTGAATTCTTTAGTTCTTTACTTTTGGACACATTCTTGTATGTTTTACGAAAATAAAAATTTTTCTTTAAAAAAAAAGAATGTCTTTGTCCCTGACTCAGTCCCTCCAGTATAAGTGGACATATGTTCAAAGAACATGTGAAGGGAGTCTAAATTCATACGCCAAACTGTCTGATTCACTGTTGAAACAGCTTATTCCAGCAATAACAGGTTTAATAACGGATGATGAATATGTCAATATGTTATTGTTGCCAAAACGATTTGGAGGCCTTGGGATTGATGATCCTAATGATGAACCAGAGAGAAAATTTCGAAACTCAAGACTAATATGTAATCCACTACTAGAACATATTACAGGAAACGCATTAAAAGACATACAAAAGAAAATCGCCGTATCTCTAAAAGAAGAAAATAATGTATTGTGGAAAGAGAGGCGGGATACTGCCTCAACTTTACGAACATCTTTTACCTCCACCTTAAGCTATTTATCACGTCCCGGAACATCAACTTGGCTATCGGCAAAACCAATAGTGAGTTACAAACGATATTTGAGTAAACGTCAATTTCAAGACGCACTTGCTATAAGATATGGCTGGCCACCTCCTAACGCACCACAAAATTGTACCTGCGGTAACTGTTTTGATCTAAGACATTGCCTTGCGTGTCAAGTTGGAGGTCTACCAACAATAAGGCATAATGCTGTTCGCAATTTTGTTGCATCGAGATTAACCCAAGTGACGTCGTCTGTCATGATTGAGCCTGTATTACGAACACTGCCTGAAAATGTCGAATTCGAGCGACCTACAACAACACGGGATATGGACGCAAGACTCGACATTGAATGCAACGGTTTATTCGGTGATACATTAGAGCGGTCCTTACTGGACATTTGTACATTCAACCACCTAGCCCAATCGTATCGTTCGAATAATCCGGATAACCACTTCAATTACCACACACAAAGGAAAATGGCCAAGTATAGCGAACGTGTTGCCAAGTTTGAAGACGCAAATTTTTACCCGTTCATAATAGCGTGTAACGGTGCTATGGGTAATGAGGCTCAGCTAGTTCTGAAGCGGATGGCGAAATTGGAAGCTGAAAAATCTAAACGACCCTACAATCGTTGCATTGAAGACCTTAGAGTTGACATTGGTTTTCTAATGGCTAGGTCGGCTTCAGTCGCATTGCGAAATGCGAGGTCGAGAACTGGAAGGTTTGCAGGAATTGCAATGGAAAATTTTATTGGTGATACGATAGATGATCTTAAAATTCAAGATACACTGTCGTGCCAGGATGTTCAAATTTGATATATTATTTTTTATTTCAATTGTGACTCGTTAGGTATTGTTCTACTGTTGCCCATTAGGGGACTTTGAAAGTCTTGTGTTTATTTGATTTACAATAAATATTTTTTATTTAAAAAAAAGAATGTCTTTGTTATTAAAACTCTTACAAAAAATTAAAAATGTTAATTTTTAACAGTCGTATTAAAACTGTTATTTAAACACACATAGATACAAATTACAATAAAATAACATACAAATACAATTTTACGTTCAAACACAATGCCTCGAGGACACCCCTCAACACTTACAAGATGCTGCACATGTAATGGTCCGACTGCTGTATGCAAAGGATGCCGCTGTGCAAGATCAAAAGCAGCTTGTCTCAACTGCCAAGCACTAAATTGCACCAACAGATCACTTCATAATGTTCCGGAAACTGCGTTAATTCAAACAATCGTACAACGTAATCTCTCGATTGATCATCAAAAACCTTCCTGCCATACATATTCCGCTTCTAGCATCGTTCAGGATGTTGATTCAGTTAATATACACTTGAGTTCACCGAAACCAATTCAGTTTGATCGTAAGGCCACAATCAATTATATTTTTGAAATAGTAAAAAAATGGATCCCGAATCTATTTCGTCTGACAAAATGCAAACCCTCTCACGATTTTGCAAACGAATTAGCACGGATTTATAACGACTCAAGAACATCATCTGATTCGCTCACGAGCGCTGTTGTACTCGGGCACCTTATCCTACAAAGACCTCTTCGTACCGACTTCAAATCAATAAAATCAACGTTCACCAAAAGAATGAAATTATGGTTCGACGACAAACTAACAGACCTATTTGATGAAGCTCTTATCCTCCAAGGCCTCCATTATTCAAAAAGGAGAAAGAATGCGCCGCAGAATTGGAAAAAGACATTTGTCAACCAGGTTCGATCTGGTCGGTTAACTGCGGCCATTAAATCGTTGGATAATGAACAGGGTCTCGGTATCCCACTTCATGCTACCGACTCGATTGGCACAACATCTGTACACGATTCATTACTCGCCAAACACCCAAATGCCTAACCGATTGATAATGACGTTTTGCTGAGCGAAAACTGTTATCAAGAGCCAGTATTCCACCCGTCTTTTTTCGAAAACATAGAGGGAGAGATGATTGCAACCACCGGCAAATTGATAAAAGGCGGCGCTGGTGCATCCAGACTGGATGCTCTTACATGGTTCAACATGCTTAATGGTTTTGGTGCCGACTCGAAGAATCTCGCATCCGCGCTTGCCCGATACACTACTCACCTCGCAACGGAAACAGCTTCTAAAGATTCAATGAGAGCCTTATCTTGCAGCCGCATAATTGCCCTGAGTAAACAATGCGGCATTCGCCAATAGGCATTGTAGACGTAAGTCGACGTATAATGTCTAAAGCGATCCTACGGATTTCACAACCCCAGCTACAAAAAAATCTGTGGTAACCTACAAACTTGTTCCGGCCTAAGCGCAGGAACAGAATGCGTGATACATTCGGTACGATCTATCCTAAACTCGAATCCTGCTCATATTTTACTGACGATAGATGCTGATAACGCTTTTAATCGTATCAACCGTCAACTAGCGCTAAACAATATGACGCGAATATGCCCTGCACTTGCTGTTACCTTAAACAATATATACCGTGATGATCCAGAACTATTCATAGGCGGTGAGACGATACATTGCCAAGAGGGATTTACCCAAGGAGATGTATTAGCCATGGCCGCTTTCGCCGCCGCTACTCTCCCAATGTTAAACCGTATTCAAGATTCTTTCCCACATCTTCAGCAATTCTGGTATGCAGATGACGGATGCTTTATCGGAACGGTCTCTGATGTTCGAGATGCTTTCTTGTTTATTCAAAAGTTAGGACCGAAATATGGTTTTCACGTTAACACGCAAAAATGCCATGCATTATGCACAAATGGCAATTAGCAAAATTCATTAAAGGCTTTGTCTGAATTGGGCATTAATCTCTCAAATGAAGGAGTTATCTTGCTTGGAGCTCCGATTGGAAACATCGATTTTATCAGCAGCAATATTTCAGCAAAAATATCTTCAATCATAAGAAGACTCACCCGCTTATATGAGATTGGTGAGTTCGATTTACAAACTTATTACACTTGTATCACCAAATCCCTTCAGCATACTTGGACACATATTCAAAGAACAACGATGTGTGATTCTACTTCGTTTGAGTGTCTTGAACGTGAACTACGAAATGAATTCGAAACACTACTGTCCGTTGACTCTATCTCTCTCTATGTACACTATAGAAAATATGTAACTTACCAGTAAAAAAATGGGTGGTCTCAAAATCATTAATCCTTGTCGATCAGTTGCGTCTAACTGTCACAATTCGCTTTTCATTTGGCGGGGTTTCTTGGAGAGCGTGTTCTGATCGGATACGTCAGACAATCAAGATGACAACAGAGCTAAAGTATCAGCATCTAAAAATGAACGACACTTACATCACAGATGTACAGTATACAGTGATTTAAACGACGGGTTACAAAATGTACTTGACCATGTTTCTGTATGCGGATCATCCTCTTGGCTCACGGCTTATCCATCATCGTATAACGGGACAATCCTAAGCAATACAGTCTTCAAAAACTCAATCGCTGCTCGCTATGGTCAGCTCGTCAAAAATGCTCCTCGTTGGTGTTCATGTAGCGCCCCTAATACTCTCTCACTCTTTGTCCTGCAAATATGGTTTCCTACCCTCAATTCGCCACAATTGTATCCGAGACTATCTTGCGAGGGCATTAACAAAAGTTGCCTCGTGTGTTCAGACTGAACCACAACTGAATCTAGTCCACGATGCTATTGACTTTCAAACACAGGCAACCACAAGAGACAAAAATGCACGGTTAGATATTGGCTGCAATGGCCTTTTTGGCGGAAACACAGAGCGCACTTTCTTGGATATTTGTATTTTTAATATACATGCGCCCTCGAACGCCGGCAAATCTCCCGAGTCAGCATTTAACTACCATGTCCAACGTAAGTTGTCCAAATATAATGAAAGAGTACGCGAAGTCGAACACGCTAGTTTCTTAACGTTTGGCGTCTCCAGTTCCGGAAGTCTCGCTATCGATTCAAATCGTTGCTTACAGACAATCGCGCACAAGCTTGCAGACAAGTTTCAGACAAACTACGTTAGTGAAATCAAGCAGCTCCGAGAATCCGTTGGGTTACTTCTTATGCGCGGAATTTCTATGAGTATCCGACTGCCCCGTTTAAAACTTCATCATCCCGTTGGAAATTGCTTCAATCGCTAGTTAACAAACAACTACTTTTCCGCATTTCAACAACATTGTTTTTGAAAAATCAAACTGATGGTTTTCATTGGACCCATTTGCGGGTAACCCCATAATGTTGTACATTATATTATCATTATTATTAAAAAAAGAATGTCATCGAGCGTAGCTCAATAGACACCTTCACAATTTAAAATATAAAAAGAAAACTAACAACAAAGTAATTAAAAATTAGTCAGTTTCTTCAAAGTAGATACAAATCCACGTCTGCTGGTTTGCTTCACCACTTCCGCCGGTAAACGATTCCAAGCTGGAATGACACGCACGGCAAAATTAATGTTTCTTTTTTTACACCAGTGTTTACGTTGTAACATAAGTGGATGACCACATAATCTTGAGTCATTTCGCATACGAAATAGACTTCTAACGGGATTATCAGGATTGATAATCGCCCGCCACACTACAACCAGGTCATTTAGTGCTCGAAGTGAAGATAACGAAGGCATATTAAGGCGACTTAACCGTTCCTTATAAGTAAGGTTATGAAGGCCCGCTACCTGTTTAGAACGTCGCAATACCTGTTCAATACGAAACTCTTCCGATTTGTTAACTGGACATGATGCTAGAGAACAATAGTTAAAACACTTGAACAGAGAGTAGTGAATAACAGTTTAAATGACTCAATTTCTAATTTACTAAAACATCTGGAAATCATACCGGAAATTCGAGTTGCTCTAGCACATATTTGCTCTGTATTTTTCCTAGTGCCTAGATCATCCGAAACGACGACGCCCAAGTCTCTATTTTGACGAACCATAGGAATTGGTTGTAAGTTAATTGAGTAGCTGGTTGTCCAAAACTTATTCCCTATGTGCATGTATGCACATTTTGTCACATTAATACTTAAACAGTTCTCAGCTCCCCAATACGTCAATGTATCGAGATCAGACTAATATTTGTCGGTCAAGGTAATTAACAACACAGCGATAGACCTTAAGATCATCGGCGTACAACAACGTTTTTGACAGCAGTAATGATGGGAGTTCGTTAATATATATGAAATAAAATTGGTCCTAAAATCGATCCTTGTGGTACACCACTACATATAGAAGTCCAATCTGACAAAGTCCCACTTACTCTTACTGCTGCAGTTCTATCTAATAAATACGCACGAATCCAATTAACAATTACAGAATCAAAGTGAAGTCCTATAAGTTTGCCAATAAGTATATTATGATTGATTGTATCGAAAGCACGCGAGAAGTCCACTAATACAACGTCGGTGTCGACACCGGCATCAAAAGCACTGGACCAATCATCTCTAGCAATTAGAAGATTTGAACATGTTGATCTACTTGAACGGAATCCATGTTGGGCAGGATGTAAAAGGTTATTTATCGAAACATGGCGGTTGATGTGAAACAAAATTAAACGCTCTAGTACCTTACAGCAAATACATGTCAAACTAACTGGTCTAAAATTGCTGGCGCATGACCTATCACCTTTTTTATATACAGGGCAAACTATCGATTTTAGCCAGTCGAGGGGAATCTTTGATTTGCATAAGGAAAATATGAAAATTTAAAGATGCAATGGCAGTAAGATATGGTCGGGAGCCACCCAACGCTCCAATTACATGCCAATGAGGTCAGCCATTCAATTTGCGTCATTGCCTTCCATGTCAATCCGGTGGCATCCCTGCAATCCGTCATAATGCCATGCTTGACAATTTGCGGATGAATTAACGAAGATATGTTCATCAGTGTGTATAGAAACTGTGCTACAGATTGTGCCGGACTTTATGGTATTTGAAAATGCATCAACCCCACGTGATGATAACGCGAGGGCTGATGTATCTTGTCATGGACTTTACGGAGACTGTTCGGAAATGTCCATGTTGGACGCGTGTACATTTAGCCATGTTGCCCCATCATATACGAGAAAACCTAGTACAGCCGTTTTCCATGATCACGAGGTTCGGAAGAGGTCAAAATATAGTGAACGTATTGTACAGATCGAAATAGTGTGTTTCTATCCAGTGGTCATTGCTACGAATGAAGCTTTTGGACTACCAACTGATTTAATAACGAAGCACATGTCGGCACTTAAGGCGATCAAATCGAAGGAAAATTTCAACGATTGTATTTTCAAATTGAGGTGATGGATTAGAACGACAATGGCGAAGATGGTCTCGATGTGTGTGAGGGCAGCCCACTGCACGTAGCAGATCAGTGATCCAAAATTTATGTTGAACCCATTGCGGATAACTTTTTTACTTTAAACGGATCTATTTGCAGGTAACCATTCAAATGTTTTTACACGAATTTGTGTGGATTTACAAAACTAAAATTATCATCATAAATTAAAAAATTGTCTTGGTTATTATAAATTGATATATTTGAGATAAATAAAAAACACTAATTACAATATAATTGATTACAAATATAATGGTACGTGGTAAGCCCCCTTCAATTTAACTATGCTGCAACTGCAATGGCCCTAGTGCCAAGTGTAAAGCATGCAAATGTGTCAAAGGCAAAAAGACGTGTACAAGTTGTCGGGCATGCAATTGCACGAATCGTAGCATGGAAAATCAACAGGTACTCACGCCGCCAACTAATATACCTTTGCGAGAATGTTGTATCCCGTTAGGACAACACGGTACCTCGAGTACTAATTTTGATTGGTTGCTGCGGAATTATGATATGCGCACTGTATCAGGAAATTATTAAGTGGCGGCCTAATCTTTGTACTATCCTTAAGTGCAATACTGCTAAAGTAATTGCTGCAAAACTCACTGAATTCATTAACGAGTTCGTAGAAGAATCTGAGAGGTGTCCGTCAATTCTAAAATTGATTTCAGTCTTTTGTCAGATTATTCTGCAAAAGACGAGCCATCGACGTACAAGTGACTATCGCAAAGTATTGGAAAGAAGATTGAAATGGTGGGACGAAGGAACGTTCGAGGAGCTACTCAAGGAAGCGCGTTGCTTTCAGTCAAAAGACCTAACTACCAGAGGACGCTTAGCAGACAACGATGTTATAAGCACTGTACGGGGCATAGTACATGCTGGTAATATCGCCCGAGCAGCTAAACTAATCGAAATCGAGGCTCTGTTAATGGTATACTAGATCATCATTATACAGTTGATGGCATTTCAGTCCTTGAGTAGCCTAAACAGTTACATCCAGAATCGTCACCTGTGAACCCTGAATTTGTGAACACCTTACTCGTCAATGTTGGAAAATTCAACTCGTATGTTTTCATGGAAATTTCAAGCTATGACATTAAACGTTCGGCAGAACAGACAAACGGAGGTGCCGGGCCATCAGGAATGACAGCTCAAGCATGGTTTGGGTTGTTGTCAGGACGTTCAAGGGAGTCAACACTACTTGCAGAAAGTTTAGCACGTTTTGCGACAATGTTAGCCTCAAAATCTTTAGAACCATCATGATTAGAGGCATACTGCGCATGTCGCCTGATTCCAGTAAATAAATGTCTTGGAGTTCGACCAATCAGTGTTGGTGATGTATTAAGACGGATAGTCGCGAAGACAGATGCGTAAAATCAATCCTTTCTTAACCGAAGTATGTGGGATAACTCAATGGTGTGCAGGGCGAAGAACTGGAACAGAAACGGTTATTCACAGAGTGAGAAATCTGTTTGACAAAAATGCCGACTACTATGTTCTCACCATCGATGTCAAGAATGCGTTTAATTGCTTAAATAGATCCTTATTACTTTGTAACATCAAAATGATTTGCCCAGCATTGTCCACACTGTTGATAAACGCTTACACTAATCTAGCGTTATTGTCAGTGATGTATGAAAGTATTCTCTCGAGTGAGGGGGTCACTCAGGGTGACCCATAGCAATGGCAGCTTATGCCGCTGATGAAAGTATTGCAAGCGAGAGTCCCTGAAATATCACAAATGTGGTACGCGGATGATGTAACTCTAATAGGAAAGTGTACGAACCTATTACAAGGGTTGGATATATAGAAATCTGTGGGTCCTTCCTACGGCTTCTATGTGAATAGTGCCAAATGTCATTTGCTCCGGAATCGAACCACAAGTGATGAAGAGCTGTGTGCCTTCAAACGAAAGTATATGCGTCGACGACGAAGGTATTAAAATCTTGGGCAGCTTTATAGGAACCAAAAGTTTCACATGTGAGTGTATTGAGGAAAAGACTAAAGGTTGAATAGATGAGATAGTGGTACTTAAGCAAATAGCAAAGTACGACAAACATGTTGCATACGCTTTATTTACAAAATCGACACAATTTCAGTAGACACATCTACAACAAACCGGCAATACAAACAAGATGCAGTTCAAAGAATTGGAAGAAATAATATTCGGATCGTTTCTGCCCGACATTGTCGGGGGAATCAGTGGGCATGCTGAGTTTCAGAAGATTGCCCAGTTACCAGTAAGAAAGGGTGAGCTGGGAATGCGGAATCCTGCAGATGATACCGAAGGCCATTTTCACCAATCAGTTGCAAAGGCAAGCAACAATATCCTGAACTCAGATATTGAAACATCATAACGTACACTCAGTGAGATGATGAAAATATTCCGAGAAGAGATTGACGAACGTTCACGGATATCAATGAAACAGGTGTCACAGGCGGCAAATGAGAAATGGAAACTTATTCTTCAACACGCTTCTTGGCTTGGTGCATCGGCCTGGTTGACAGTCACATGAACTCGGTTGCACAGATCACAGCTAAATCAAAATCAATTCCAGGTTGCAATGGCCACCAGATACAATTTAATCAGTGAACCTTGCAAAAAATGTAAGTGCGGAGGTAGCATCGAGCCGCACACACGTTGTCCTGCAAAGTGGGTGGTTTCACAATCATACGACATAATGCTGTTCGAGATATTCTGGGAGTTATTATAAAGCAAGCGTTCGGAAACGTCGCTTCTGAGGTCGAATTACAACCCGTACCAGAAGAGATGGTCTTCGCTGCAAATTCGACGACACGCGATAGATCTGCCAGGATGGATCTTGTATATACGGACTTTAAGCATGGAACGGCGAAGCGGTCACATATACACGTTTGCGTTTTCAACCATTTTGCTCCAGCGTACGCCATGCCAAGTGACGTAAATTCTGTTTTCGTATCATGCGACTTGAAAAAATTCGAAATATGCAGAGTGAATCAATAGAATAGAATGTGACGTTTTCATACCTGCTGTCGTGTCATCTGTTGGTGGTCATGTCATCGAGCTTCAGAGATTGCTAAAAAAGGAAGCTGGATGTCTTGCCAATGAATCCGGACTACCATATGGGTTGATTATCACGCAACTGAGAAGGCGGTTGGCGTTTTCGTTGATAAAAGCCATCTCCTTGGGGAGTTGACTGGATAAGCGTTTTAGAAAGTATGAAGAGAGAATTTGTTGACAATTATACAATGCATTGTAATCATTGTTATTTATAATAAATATATTAATAAATAAAAAATATATAATAATAATTATTAATTATTATTATCAATTAATAATTAATGAAAGAGCAAATATTTATTAAATAGATTTACATTTGGAGTTCCCGCAAATAGGCTTCAACACAAAACGTATTATATATACAATATATTATGATAGGTCAAGTTAGTTAAAGGTTAACATATTAAGATTGTAGTTAATTGTTAATTAATTAGTCTGACCGAAGACCGACGTAATGCTAAGAACGAGCATCTTGCGAGGGCGAAAGAAACGTCTGCTCGCAGTGAAGTTACACACTCGCTGTATGTCGATCCATGCTTTCGGGCTTGCTTGCTTGCTATGATCGTCAACATATTTTTGGCAGATGGGCCTATGTTTCCTACAGTAGAGAAAGTGAGAGGAATTAATCCGGCGCATTCGAGTTTTGTAACTCTCTCTAAGTACTTACTCCGTTTCCTGTTTTCATGATAGGTATGTGAACTCTGCATATTCAAAGAGTAAAACTGAGCAAGTGGATTAAAAACACAAACGTCCATGAAGGACCGCTCCGTCGAATCGCCAAAAAGACCGTTGCATACTAAATCAAGCCTAGTAGATCTATCTTTTGTGGTAGAATCATTCTCAAAAATCATCCCTTCCGGTACTGGTGTAAGACATGGTTCTGCTAATACGTTATAGCATACATCCTTTAGAGTTGAACCAATTACGTCGCGTATAATATTATGTCGAATGATGGGATTCCTCCTATTTTACACGATTGGGCGTGAGAGATATTGAATTTTTCGCCACAAGTGCATTTGTCGGGAATATCGTTTGGACTCCATCCGAAGCGTGTTGCAAGTGCGTCTTGGAATTGTTGTCTTGATAGGACGCGTTTATAGTATATGGAAGGAAAACTGCTTAACCACAGTGAAGATCCGGGAGAATCGGCGATAAATAATTATTATTTTACTATCATTATTTTACTGGGACATAAAAATGTTTTGAGAGATAAAATACACATTTGAGAGATAATACATATCTATATTATTATGTATATAATATACACATATAATATACACAATTACGACAACCTATGAACACGACAATTTACTAACCACGAAAACCTACGAATCACGACAACTTACAAACCACGACAACCTACGAACAACAACTTACACATCAAATCAGCTAACTGAGTCTACGTATTTAATATAATTATAAAATAAACAAAACATAATAATGCTAAATCAAAATTTAATAATTAAATAATAAAATTAATAATTGTTTTTAGATTTTATATAATTTAAATCAAGTTAAAATAAAAAATTGAAATTTAAAAAAAACGTCATTTTTATGAATTGACTAATAAATAACAGACGTTGTATCAGAATAAGAATTAGAGGTCATCAGGAGGAACTGCTATGTTATCAGCTTTCGGCTCCTAACTCCCACCCCTACCCAACATAGCAGCGGGACCAAATACATAATAATGATGTATTTCCTCTGATAAAACTATCTAGTATCTTATTCTAATGCAAAGTATATTATTTATTATCCATCCATAAAAATTTGCCACTTAAGAGTTTAAATTTATTCTTTATATTATTGTGTTGATTTATATATTTTACTATTTTCTGCTTGATGTTATTTTTATAGTAACCTAGTTTAAAATATGTATCGATTAAATTATTTAAATGATTTTGAAGAAAGCCAATATAATTACATATTGTTGCAATTCTGAAAATTTCATTATTCAATGTATTATATTTTATATTATATGGTATGCATGAATGCTCATGCAAAAATATGTTTCTTGTAAATTTAAAAATGTCATCTTTACGATATAAATTAAAAGTAGTTTTAATTGATGTTAATTTAATGTTCATATCTAGATATACACCTTCTTTATCATTAATATTGGTTTTGTTAAGAATAAGGCTTTCTATATAAATTTGTTCACTAATTGAATAAAAATTATTAGAATTATAGACACATATATCTATTTTCTGATTTTAACTATGAATTACTTTCAACAAGCCCAACTCATATTCTCGGCGGTGCTCTCGACATCATTGCTGTCCCTATCTGCTTCAATGACTATACTTCCTTGTCAATTACTGATCCCGGTTTGTCCGATCATTTCCTTGTCACTCTTACTCTTACTCGTCCCCATCCTCCATCTCCGCCTCCACCAATATCCACACCAAGTCGACCCTGGAAACTTCTCGATATCCCTATTCTCTGTACAGCCTTACTCAATTCTTCACTCTTTTCACTTCCTCTTAACTATCTCTCTCCCGATGATCTCTGCATTCTGTTTGATTCTGAACTTATGTCTATCATCAATAAACTTCTGCCTAGTCGACTCCGACGCTCTCAGCGCTTTCGCCATGCTCCCTGGTTCGATTCTGACTGTAGCCTTTCTAAGCGTCAACTCTGTCACTCTTTTCGTGTGTATAATCGCTTTCTTAAACGTTCTCTCAACTCACTCCCTCCAAATCTCCGTGATTCCTACTTTTCTCTACGCCGTTCACAACTTATTCTTATAAGTACTAAACGTACTATCCTTTGGCGAAATCAACTCGAGTCATCTTCAAACTCTAAATCTCATTGGAAAATCTTAAACTCAATTCTTTCACGATCATCTACTTCTTGTAATATAAATCCTGATGAATTTTCTTCTTATCTACAAACTAAGCTATCTAATTTACTTTCCCTACTACCCGTAGCCCCCTTGTACCCACTCTTCTCTTTAAATACTTCCCTCCCAGAACTATTCCACCTTCTTCCCGTTTCGTCTGATGAAGTTTCTTCGGTTCTGCTGTCATTACCTAATAAAACCTCTCCTTCTGACCCAATTCCCACTCACTTGCTTAAAAATATCTGCTCCTCTATCTCACCCTTCCTAACCACATTGTTCAACTCGTCCATCCGTAGCCGTACATTTCCTTCCATCTGGAAATGCGCCACTGTTCGTCCTCTCATCAAAAAGCAATCTTTCGACTCCTCACTACCATCTTCGTACCGTCCAATCTCACTTCTCCCAACCCTCTCTAAACTCCTTGAGCGTCTCGTTCTCAAGCAAGTTAATACATATCTCTTTTCCTCTAACTTGTTTCCTCCCTTCCAAGCCGCTTTTCGCTCTAATCACTCTACTGAAATTGCCTGTCTTAAAGTTTATAATGACTTACTCATCTCGCGCGATCATAAATTATGTAGTGTCATAGTTTCTCTTGATCTATCGTCTGCTTTTGACATCGTCGATCACTCGATTCTTCTACATCGCCTTCGTCATGATTATGGCTTCTCTTTACCAACTGTATCATGGTTTTCTTCGTATCTATCAAACCGTACATTTCGCGTCTATTCAAACTCTTCTCTCTCCCATCTTTCGTTCATACTGTCCGGTGTTCCACGAGGCTCCGTGTTAGGCCCTATGCTTTTCTCTCTTCTTCTCGGTAATTTGTCTTCGATTTCTCATAAATTTAACTTCCATGCTATGCAATGTGCTGATGACATTCTAATCTATGATCATGCACCTGTTTATCGTATTCACGATCTTAGTATTTCTGCTTCCGACTGTCTTGTCTCAATTTCTAATCATCTTTCTTCCCTTCGCCATTCTCTGAATCCTGATAAATCAAAAATTATGTGGATCCTACCTCGAAGTTTCGGCATAGAACCTCCTTCCGTATCACTAAATTCTACAATTCTTCCTATCGTTGATAATCTCGTTTTTCTAGGCTTTCATTTCGACAACCGACTTTCACTTAAACCTTTTGTTAGTGATAAAGTACACTCATCTACCTTGATACTCTGTAATCTCCGTCAAGTTTGTAGATTGATCGATTTCCCTTCTTGTATGACTCTCATATCTTCTCTTCTTTTCTCAAGATATGATTACGGTCTTAGACTATTTTTCAACTCACCTGAATCCACTCTTCTTCCTTTACAACGCATCATCAACGCTGCCGTCCGAGTTCTCCTCTGTCTTCGTCGTTTTGATCGTACATCCCACTATCTTGTTTCTCTTGATTGGCCTACCATTTATTGTCGTGTTCAAATTCGTCTTCTTATCATTGCTTTTCGCCTTATAACTTCTTATACCCCTTCATTTATCAACCTTCTTTTTCTCGGCAATTCTCGTACTGTGTATTGTGCTCTGCGTTCCCGTAATTCCCTTCTTTTACATGTCCCAATCTACTCTACCTCTTTTGGCTTCCGCTCCTTCGTTGTGGCTGCTCCTCTCTTGTGGAATCAACTGCCTATTCATATCCGCCAATCAACATCTATGCCGTACTTCAAACGCCAAATCCAATTTTATTTCAACAATTAACTAATTACCTGTGACCTTTGATGTTCTTTTTTTTGTTTGTTAGTGGTCATGTAAGCGTGCATTTTGCACGCATTTGCCACGTTAAATAAATTATTGTATTATTATATTATTATATCATCAATGTATCGAAACATATTTCATATATTTATATTGTTTAGATTTAGTTTTTACACATTTATGAATAAATTCATATTCTATAAAGCTTAAAAACAAGTCAGCCATAATTGGGCTACTATTATCACCCATTGGAAAAACTTTTTAATAATTTTGATTTATCAAAATATTTAAGGATTCTATTAATTCAATTTTATCCATATATTTATATTTATTTGATGGTTTAATTTTTGTTAGATAGGCGTTATAATTATTATAACATATATATGTATATCTTTTTCCGAATATAAGATTAATTAATTTTACTAACGCTTCTTTAATATCTACTAAATCTAGATTTGTATAAAGCGTACTAAAATCGTATGTATTTGTATTTTTTTGAAAATTTATTCCTTTTGTCTGTTCTAAAAATTCTTTTGTAGAATTAATACTCAAATAGTGTTTTACATAAATAAAGTTTACTAAAATTTAGAAATATGCTTTATACCAGTCGATTACCTTACAATAAAATTTAAATTACAATAGAATTTTAATAACGTTTATACCCTTTTTATCCTCTCGCGTTACGCGCAAGACAAATTGGAAGGTCCACAATGGTATCTCGATTGTTTGTAGAACGAATTGCCTCACGACATCATGACTGCGTAATTATTGAGCCAATTCTAAGCCATGATCAACACTTGGATAAGACACGCTGATCAAGGCAACATTGGAAGTTCTTATCCTTGGTTTGGTTGAAATTAATATGTTCGTTTGATGTCTTGTAATGTACGATGAGGGGGCAAAACGGCCTTCTCGGTCAAAGCTCTGTATATATTTTTTTCCTTTTAATTTTTTTGGAGATAATATAATATACAACATTATGGGGTTACCCGCAAATGGGTCCAATGAAAACTATCAGTTTGATTTTTCAAAAAAAAATGTTGTTGAAATGCGGAAAAGTAGTTGTTTGTTAACTAGCGATTGAAGCAATTTCCAACGGGATGATGAAGTTTTAAACGGGGCAGTCGGATACTCATAGAAATTCCGCGCATAAGAAGTAACCCAACGGATTCTCGGAGCTGCTTGATTTCACTAACGTAGTTTGTCTGAAACTTGTCTGCAAGCTTGTGCGCGATTGTCTGTAAGCAACGATTTGAATCGATAGCGAGACCCCCGGAACTGGAGACGCCAAACGTTAAGAAACTAGCGTGTTCGACTTCGCGTACTCTTTCATTATATTTGGACAACTTACGTTGGACATGGTAGTTAAATGCTGACTCGGGAGATTTGCCGGCGTTCGAGAGTGCATGTATACTAAAAATACAAATATCCAAGAAAGTGCACTCTGTGTTTCCGCCAAAAAGGCCATTGCAGCCAATATCTAACCGTGCATTTTTGTCTCTTGTGGTTGCCTGTGTTTGAAAGTCAATAGCATCGTGGACTAGATTCAGTTGTGGTTCAGTCTGAACACACGAGGCAACTTTTGTTAATGCCCTCGCAAGATAGTCTCGGATACAATTGTGGCGAATTGAGGGTAGGAAACCATATTTGCAGGACAAAGAGTGAGAGAGTATTGGGGGCGCCACATGAACACCAACGAGGAGCATCTTTGACGAGCTGACCATAGCGAGCAGCGATTGAGTCTTTGAAGACTGTATTGTATAGGATTTTCCCGTTATACGATTATGGATAAGCCGTGAGCCAAGAGGATGATCCACATACAGAAGCATGGTCAAGTGCATTTCGTAACCCATCGTTTAAACCACTGCATACTGTAGATCTGTCATGTAAGTGTCGTTCATTGTTTGATGATGATACTTTTATGCTGATAGTGGTACTGACATTAGATTACTTAGAGACTTAGACCCGTCAGATAGAGAAAAGTTAAAGCTGGTTAAGATTGAGTTTCATAAAAGACTCAACAGTGGGGAGCGAAATCTTAGGATTCAAAATTTTTAGGTAGTGCGACGCCGCCCTCGTGTGTTTTGGACAATGTTACCCTCACACGACAAAATTTCACATGCATTCGACCTCTCGAGCTGCGTCGCACATATCAAAGGAATAACGAAAGTCCATATGTAACCAATATACCAGATATTTATTGTGAAAAAATTTATAAATGTGTTATATTCTAATGTTCAAAGTATCCTCCCAAAAATGGTAGAGGTTTCGCTACTTGCTGAAGAGAGTAATGCTAGTATCCTGGCATTCAGTGAATCTTGGTTGAATTCTAACATTGATGACTCATAAATTGCAATTCCCGGTTACAGCTCATACCGTTGTGATCGTGTTAATTTCAGAGGTGGCGGTGTAGTCATATACGCGCGAGATAGTATTACATCCAGTGTCCTATATCACTATAATGAGGAAATTGGTTACCAATCCCTATGGTGTCGTTTCGAAAGCCCTGATTCCTCTGTTGTCATTGGACTTGTTTACAGAAGTCCTATGGCATCCACCAAACGCCTCAGGAAAGATTTAGAACGGTTTGCCTCTTACGAAAACTATATCTTATTTGGGGACTTTAATATGCCACTTATAGACTGGTCTACTTATTCCCGTTTGAGCGGCTGTGATTGGGAATCTTCTGATCTACTCAATTTATTAAACGAGCTGAATTACTTTCAGTACGTAAATCAAGACACTCGTTTCAGAGGCTCTTCTAGAAGTCTATTAGATTTATGTTTGTCTAACCATGATCTACCGATAAATATTGACTACATACAAGCTATAGGAAATAGTGACCATTGCAGTATGTTAATTCGCTTTCCGTTCGTTCTGCCTTCCATACACACTTGTCACATCGAGATTAACGTTTTCAAGGCCAATTATGGCGCAATCGGTAGGCACATTGATCGCGTTGTTTGGCTTGACCCATTTCTGATCGGATTGGAATGTGCATGGAGGTTTTCTCGAGATACTCTTGTTCTGTATTCACGCTCCCGTAAATACAATAAGCCTTGGTTTGACGTAGAGTTAGGAAATCTTCTTAAGGAGTGAAAGATCCTTTATCGTCGATATCGTCAATCTAAAGTAAAATATCAATTATATCGAAACGCAAGGAACAGATTTACGGCACTTAAAAGATCAAAGAAACTCTACTTTGAGAAATCACTCGTTCATAATATCAAGTATGAGCAAAGTTTATTTTTCAAATATTGTGCATCCAAAAATCGATCGAGATGCAAATGTTTTCCGTTACATGTGAAAAATAAAGTAGTTGTCGAAAATTATATGGTCGCTAATACATTTGTAGAGACATTATTTCCTAGAATAGATGAATCAGTTACTGTACACGGCACCTTTCATCATAATGATAAATCATCTAACTTGACGTCACATATTTCTATCGCTCATGTATATGAGCAACTTCGACGATTAAAAATGTGTCATTCTGCTGGTCCTGACGGATTGACGTCCATCCTACTTAGAGAATTAGCTTCCCGCATTTGCGGTCCACTATATCGAATATTCATATTTTCCTTATGCAAATCATAGATTCCCTTCGACTGGCTAAAATCTTATTTGTTTGTCCTGTATATAAAAAAGGTGATAGGTCATGCGCCAGCAATTTTAGACCAGTTAGTTTGACATGTATTTGCTGTAAGGTACTAGAGCGTTTAATTTTGTTTCACATCAACCGCCATGTTTCGATAAATAACCTTTTACATCCTGCCCAACATGGATTCCGTTCAAGTAGATCAGTTCATGGATTCCGTTCAAGTAGGACCGAAACACGAAAGGTAGGCGTAGGCTCACTGCTGATGAGGTCCACCTACGCTGATTGTAGTGTACAGTGCTGCATCTAGGATTAAAGACTTCACACGAGGATAATTTATGAAGCCGACCAAATGATGATACTCGCTCGTGTATGCAATTATTCATTCTATTAACCTGGCAGATTCCGGTTTCCTGTCAAGAAAATTCAAAAGACAGATTGTCGGTTGTTTCCGGCAACTGTAGTGCTATCTCCGTCTTTTTGTTACAAAAGACGGAAACAACGTACAGTTTGCACAAGTGGAAATGTGTTCCTTACAAACTGTATCGTTTGTTTTTACAGAAAGGCAGCAGAGGAAAATTTCAGCAGATCATTAAAGGACCGAAACACGAAAGGTAGGCGTAGGCTCACTGCTGATGAGGTCCACCTACGCTGATTGTAGTGTACAGTGCTGCATCTAGGATTAAAGACTTCACACGAGGATAATTTATGAAGCCGACCAAATGATGTTCAAATCTTCTAATTGCTAGAGATGATTGGTCCAGTGCTTTTGATGCCGGTGTCGACACCGACGTGGTATTAGTGGACTTCTCGCGTGCTTTCGATACAATCAATCATAATATACTTATTGGCAAACTTAAAGGACTTCACTTCGATTCTGTAATTGTTAATTGGATTCGTGCGTATTTATTAGATAGAACTGCAGCAGTAAGAGTAAGTGGGACTTTGTCAGATTGGACTTCTATATGTAGTGGTGTACCACAAGGATCGATTTTAGGACCAATTTTATTTAATATATATTAACGAACTCCCATCATTACTGCTGTCAAAAACGTTGTTGTACGCCGATGATCTTAAGGTCTATCGCTGTGTTGTTAATTACCTTGACCGACAAATATTACAGTTTGATCTCGATACATTGACGTATTGGGGAGCTGAGAACTGTTTGAGTATTAATGTGACAAAATGTGCATACATGCACATAGGGAATAAGTTTCGGACAACCAGCTACTCAATTAACTTACAACCAATTCCTATGGTTCGTCAAAATAGAGACTTGGGCGTCGTCGTTTCGGATGATCTAGGCACTAGGAAAAATACGGAGCAAATATGTGCTAGAGCAACTCGAATTTCCGGTATGATTTCCAGATGTTTTAGTAAATTAGAAATTGAGTCATTTAAACTGTTATTCACTACTCTCTGTTCAAGTGTTTTAACTATTGTTCTCTAGCATCATGTCCAGTTAACAAATCGGAAGAGTTTCGTATTGAACAGGTATTGCGACGTTCTAAACAGGTAGCGGGCCTTCATAACCTTACTTATAAGGAACGGTTAAGTCGCCTTAATATGCCTTCGTTATCTTCACTTCGAGCACTAAATGACCTGGTTGTAGTGTGGCGGGCGATTATCAATCCTGATAATCCCGTTAGAAGTCTATTTCGTATGCGAAATGACTCAAGATTATGTGGTCATCCACTTATGTTACAACGTAAACAGAAATGCCGGTATCGGCATTAATATATCGGCAGAATACCGGTATCGGCAGAAATGCCGATATCGTGTATGCGATGTGCGGGTGCATGAGCATAGATTAGAATGTCATCGGCGTATTGCATGACGTCAAAGGAGTAAGGTTTGATAAGCGGAGAGAGATCGTCAAGCAGAAGAGAGAAAAGCAGGGGACCTAAGACAGAACCTTGTGGGACCCCGCAAAAAATAGGGATGGGAGGGGAGGATGATGAATTAGAACAGACGCGAAAGGAACGGTCGGATAGATATGAGGCAAACCATGCTACGGAAGAGGTAGAAAAGCCGTAATCATAACGAAGGCGATAAAGGAGAACGGAGTGGTCGACAATGTCAAATGCGGAGGAGAGGTCGAGGTTGACGAGAACACTGTATGGAGCCTTTTCTCGAGAAATGATTAAGTCATTGTTCACTTTTATGCATGCGATTTCTGTCGAGTGATTAGAGCGGAAAGCAGATTGGAAAGGTGGGTACAGTTTGGATTAGGGGAGATTAGCGTTGATCTGTATTAAGATGAGCTTTCTAAGAGCTTAGAAAGAGTAAGGGTTGTGAAATGGGGCGATAGCAAGAAGGAAGGGAGGGGTCGAGCGATTGTTTCTTAAGAACGGGACTTACGATTTCGGATTTCCAGTGTGAAGGGAAGATACGACTGCGGATGGACGAGTTAAACAAGGTTGTGAGAAATGGGGATATCGATGAGCATATAGATTTTAATATGTGAGTAGGCAGGGGATCGGCAGGTGAGGTTTTGTTGGGCAAGGACATGAGGACAGATGATACTTCTGTAGGTGAGACAGGGTGGAGATGAAAGTGTTCCGGGAGAATTAGGCTAGGCGCGGCAGAGTAGGATAGGATGGATACCGGGGTGTGAGAGAGCAGTGTGGATACTTTAGTCTGGAGAAATGACGAATAATCATTTGCATTGATGTTGCACGGCGAAGAGGAGCGAGCAAGGATTGAGTTAAAAGTATGCCAGAGAGTCTTAGAGTTGAATGAAGTGATGATTTAATGCTGGCAGAATGAGTTGTATTTGGTACGTAGTAGGTTGAGATGAGACCGGCGAAGAGCAAGATAGGTATCACGGAAAGACGGAGTGATCGAGCGGAAATCGCGTCTGAGAGAGCGGTGATAGACTCGAAAAGCATGGCGGAGTCGACGCTTTGAGAGTAGGCATTGGATGTCAAACCATGGGGCACGGTGCAAGCGACGGTGTGGGTGAGACTTGAAGGGCAAGAGAATATCGAGAGTGGATGTGAGTTCAGAGTCGAAAAGAAAGGCGAGATCGTGCGGAGATGAATATGTTATTGTGGGTAATGATAGAGACGATTTGAGTAAGGCAGAGCGGAGAAGGGAGAGGTCAAGATTTCTCCAAGGGCGACGTAGGATTGTAGGTGTGTGAGGAGGGGTGTGGTTGCCAGCGAGATCAAGGGTGATAAGAAAGTGATCGGATAGACCAGGATCAGAGATGGACAGTGAGGTGTAGGCAGCAAAATGATCGGGGACAGCGATGATGTAGAGTGCCCCGCCAAGTATATGTGTGGGGGCAGTGGAAGATTAGTTTGTAATTGTAGTTGGATAGAATGTTGATGAAGCGGATGGAATCTGTGGAAGAGGGTCGGTGTAGGCGGATATTGAAGTCGCCTAGAACGAGTGAAGGGATTGAGGACAAAGAACAATGAGAAAGGAGGTCAGCGAGTTCGGTAAAAAATAAGGCTGTAGGAGCTGATGAACCAGGACGGTATACAATGGCGAGATCTAGAGTGATCGGGTTAGAATAACGACAAGTGAGCAATTTAAAAGAACAAGGACTGAAAGAGGGATTGATTTTGCGAAGAGAAGTGGGGTGACGCGCGAATGCGACGATGCCGCCATGATTAGAGAATTTAGAAGGGCATGAGCTGAGGGGGCGAGCGGATTCGACTAGGGAGCAACCGGCAGAGAACAGACGGCGAATGGAAAGGTCGTCGGAATCTGAGTGCCAAGATTCGGTGAGGCAGAAGAGATCGATGGATTGCTTGGTGAATAGGTTGAGGATAAGATCGGATTTGTTGAGAATAGATCTTGTGCTGAGGAGACCGAGGCGGCAGCCGTGTGCTGTGGCGAAAGTGTCTAGTGGAGAAGACACATAGGAGAGATGAACCGGTATTGAATTTTGAGACGTGTGTCGACAACTTGAAAATTTCCGTCTATGTTTCGGATTGAGAGTGATGTTTCGCCGTTTTCCTTGCGACGGTGTTTTTCGATGCGGGCTGAAGCGATTTGAGCGATTTCAGGAGGGGCGCGATCGGGGAAAATTCGAGTGGTTGAAGATGACATGAGTTTGAATCGTTGAGAGAGGACAGTAGACGCATGAGAGCAATGCTTGAAAACAATTTTTAGCGGAGGGGGCTGGGACGGATTATAATGAGAAGATTTGTTTGGACGGATGAATGCGACAGGAGAAATGTCCTTGAAAAAGGATGGTTCATCCGCAGGAACAATGGACGAGAGAATGGATCTAAAGGCGGAAACATCGCGGTCCAGACAAGCTTGTGAAGATAAGGAGTTGGAAGGCGTGATATTAGTGAATGACGCAACGATCGCGAGAAGCAAAGCGCTTCCGTAAAGGAGGACGACTGACGTGGGTAGGTGAGATCACGATAGAAGAGTTGGCAGTTGATAATTTGGAGAGATTTGGTTTGACGACGGGAGACATAGAGGATAATGATAATAAAGAGGGTGGCAAGCGATGTGAGGAAAGGTTATGAGTGGAAGGATAGTAGAGGTTGGTGGAGGTGATTTTGATTGATGGATGCAAGTTATTGAGAAACGAGACAGGAAGGACGGGACGTGGGGTGTCGGGGAGTGAAGATGACATGGAATGGGAAGTGTATATGGTGGCAGGGTCGGTGGGTGGAGAAAGGACATTAGAAACGACGGGGTAGTTTGAGTTGACGTGTTGGATGTTGATATGTGCTTATTGGAAAGGTTGCATATTAGTTTGTTGGCACAAAACCACATACGAATTCTGCTTTAGCCTTATTCTTGTCTCAGGTGATTGTTGTTCAGACGATGCAGTCGTGTATCGAGCACTGTACTTGCAGTTGTCCATAGTTAGTGTCGGTCTTAGTTGTTTTCATACGTCCTCCCATAAACTTGTAAGAATGTATTTCAATCAATTTTTCAACCGATGGTTGTCGTCGATGGTTTTCGTCGATGGTTGTCGTTGTAAGATGTTTGTAACTTTTCTGACTCTGTATGTATATTAGATCTTGTGAGATGATTGTAATCAAGAAAATTGTTCTCCGGCATCATACCCAGTTAACAAATCGGAAGAGTTTTGTATTAAACAGGTATTGCGACGTTCTAAACGGGTAGCGGGCCTTCATAACCTTACTTATAAGGAATGGCTAAGTCGCCTTAATATGCCTTCGTTATCTTCACTTCGAGCACTAAATGACCTGGTTGTAGTGTGGCGGGCGATGAGCAATCTTGAGAATCCCGTTAGAAGTCTTTCGTATGCGAAATGACTCAAGATTACGTGGTCATCAACCTACATTACAACGTAAACACTGGTGTAAAAAAAAGAAACATTAATTTTGCCGTGCGTGTCATTCCAGCTTGGAATCGTTTACCGGCGGAAGTGGTGAAGCAAACCAGCAGACGTGGATTTGTATCTACTTTGAAGAAACTGACTAATTTTTAATTACTTTGTTGTTAGTTTCCTTTTTATATTTTAAATTGTGAAGGTGTCTATTGAGCTACGCTCGATGACATTCTTTTTTTTTAAATCATATATTTTTTTCAATAAATCAAATATCTCAAATGACAGAGTTTAAAATCAAAGGCTAATAATAATTATTACAAGCAAACATTGGCTATCTCTTCTGTTGATCGAAAATGATCGTGAACAGGTTTTCCATATGTAGAGCGTGGCCCTCTTAAACAGGCAGATGCAGCACGAGCTAAGGCATATGAAATTTTCTCTCTTATATTTTTTATTATTTGATGATATGGGAGTTCGCGTTTTGAGCTTAATTTTGAAGCTATTTGCTTCATTATCCTATTAGATTCCTGACTTGATCATCCTGAAGACGAAAAAAATTAACGGACTGAAATGCGCCTGTTCTAAACTTGAAATTCGCTCTCCATACTTCGATATTTTCCGTTTTTCATGTTATTCAAAGTCAGCCCTACACTCAGTTTGGGAGTTAGAAGGAGCATGCATATTAAATATCGCGACATCCAAAAATGTCCGCTCAAACCGGCTTCCGAATAGTCCACTACATACAACATCCAGACGCGCTTCTTTCGATACGCTTGTGCTATTGTTATTAAAACGATAATCAGATGGTACGGGTGCTAATACTGGTTCAACCTCCACGCCACTGCATATCCCGCTTAAGAGGTGAGAAAATATATCCCTTCATTATGCCTGATAGATGGTAACGCTCCAGTCTTGCACGAAAATGCATGATTGATAGTCATTTCTGAAAAACATATACACTTTTTATTTTCTAATGCTCGCAAAGACCATTCATAGCGACCTGCTAATGCATCGCTAAACTCATTGTTTGTAAGCCGAAACCCCTCGTGACGTAGAGGTAGGGAAGATAGCCACGATAAAACTCCCTTGTAACTAGCATGTGCCAATATCTTAAAGTAATCCGCTGGTAGAGATTTTAGTATTAATTCTTTCCTCGATTTGGCTACGTTTAATCTCATGTACGAAATGTTTCTAGCTATTTGAGTTTGAACATCCCTCAGGTTTTCTCCCGTATATCCGTCTCGATAGGTTTCATACATTCTACGAGAACAATCGTACTCCAAGTCAGCGATGTATTCCGGATCAACTAACCCAATGCCCCCTAAATTGAACGGTAGAGTTAATAATTCTTTATGTGCTTGTTCAATTTTCGCTTGTGTGATTGACTCAATAAAACCGCTATACAATAGGTTTTTCAGACATATAGTGACATCCGTGCACATTAATAAATACAATAATTTATTTAACGTGGCAAATGCGTGCAAAATGCACGCTTACATGACCACTAACAAACAAAAAAAGAACATCAAAGGTCACAGGTAATTAGTTAATTGTTGAAAAGAATTGGATTTGGTGTTTGAAGTACGGCATAGATGTTGATTGGCTGATAGGAATAGGCAGTTGATTCCACAAGAGAGGAGCAGCCACAAAGAAGGAGCGGAAGCCAAAAGAGGTAGAGTGGATTGGAACATGTAAAAGAAGGGAATTACGGGAACGCAGAGCACAATACACAGTACGAGAATTGTCGAGAAAAGGAAGGTTGAGAAATGAAGGGGTATGAGAAGTTATAAGGCGAAAAGCAATGATAAGAAGACGAATTTGAACACGACAATAAATTGTAGGCCAATCAAGAGAAACAAGATAGTGGGATGTATGCACATTGATACTGTTCTGTAAGTATATATCCATTTTTATTGCACAGGGTTTATTAAGCCGGAATAAGCAGTCTTTCGATCAATTTTACTAACTTCAACTAATCTATCAAGTGTGGATGCCCAGGATGTTACCCTGTTTTTTATAATATCCAAAACATCAACTTCTGCTCCAATGGGAGTTCCGAGTACTTCGATAGCACGCTCACTTATTTTACAGCCAGTGAAGTTGCTAGTGTCGAATTCATGTTCCTTGTGTATTAGCAGCTGTGTCTTTAGTGGATTAACGTAATATCCAAATTTTGGGCCTATTGTTTTTAGTATTTCCCAGGCTTTAGATAAATCATCGCTAGGACCGACAAAATTTGCATCGTCTGCGTACCATCGTTGAATCACTGATGGTAAACGTTTATGAATATGTAGGATAATTGGTAGAGTCGAAACGGCAAATGCAGCCATGGCCAGAGGGTCACATTGAGTGAAACTCTCTTTTGAAAATATCGGATCACTACCAGTAAACATTGTCGATGATTTTACGTATAAGTTCACTAGTATTGTTTCTAGAGACGGACAAATGAATTTTATGTTTTCTAATGTTAGACGTAGATTTACTGAATTAAAAGCGTTTGTTGCATCCACGGCCAGTAAGCCAAAGTCACCCCGAGAGTGAAAAGAATCTGATAAGGAATGAACAGCGAATTCTAGTCCGCTTCTCTGTGATGCGCACAATTGCAGTTCCCATTACATCCTGAATATGGTTTCTAATTTTTCCTAAAACGACTTCGCTCGATGACATTCTAGTAATAATATATTCGCGTATATGATAAATGATAACAACACAATATAAACTTGAAAATAATTGACAATTCGTTGTCATTTCGATAGATGGAACTCTTTATTTTACATAAATTTTTATATAATTTTACAATTTGACATTGTGAGTAAAATGCTTTCTCATCAAAATAACGAGTCATTATTTTAAGATATTCTACGTTTTCTAAGTAGTTGTTAAAGAACTAGCCGGCTGTTTTTAACTTTTTGCTTACATAATGATAAATGTTGTAGTGAGGTTACCCTCTAAGCTTATATTAGCGGGTGAACATAGCGTGTGTTACGATCAGGCGGCAATTGTTGTTGCCATCAAGGATCCTTATTTACAGCTAAAGTTTGCTCTTGTGAACAAACATGACACAATTAAAGTAGAACTTGACAATAATCGAGCTGAGAAAGCGTTAAAACAAATATGTGACGATCTTAAATTTGACAGAGCCTGTATAAATTTGCAAATTGAGTCCACTGTTCCTTTTGGTAGTGGATTCGGCAGTAGTGCTTCATTTTGTGTGGGCTGTGTAGTTGCAATAACTGTACTCACTGAAACAAAAGTCGATCTTGATAAAATATTTCAAGTAGCACGTAATGCGGAACAAATATTTCACGGAGGACGTTCTTCTGGTGTTGATATCGTTCCTTATATTCACGGTGGGATTTGTAGGTATGATATGGCCCAAGGTGTAATCGATAAGATGAAATCGGATTTCTTTAATTTTAAGATTTTGATTGCCGACACCCGGATTCAACGCGATACTTCTAAACTTAATAAAATACTTGAAATGAAGTTCAAATTGCAAAAGCAAAGTACCGATCTAATTATAAAGACTTTGGGAAGCGTCACAAATGACATGTGGACTAATTTACAAGGTGATAAAGATTATAATATGCTGAAAGATCATTGCTATCAGTGTCATTGTTTATTGAAAGCCCTCGGATTATCACATCCGAAACTTGACTTAGCTGTGAAAATCGCTGAAGACTACGATATCGCTGCCAAGATGACGGGGGCAGGTGGTGGCGGTTGTGCTATAATGTTTATCGATCCATCTATTCATGATAAAGACAAATTGTGTAAGCAATTACGAGACAATGATTTCAGAGTTTATGATAATGTTGAACTAACAAATATTGGATATACGGTAGAAAAATATTTTCCAGCTGAACATTAGATTAATTAAAAATGCAGTCATTTTAATTCACTGGTTATTAAAATGTAGCTGAAAATTAATTTCCACAATCTGAAGATTAAGACAGTAGCTGTCAAAATATCAATTTCTCAATAAAAATAGAAAAATATATCTTTGTTACATTAAAACTTCAATCAATAGGCAATTAGATATTTGCAATTTAATGATTGTTTTTAAACAAATATTTTATTTTACCGTTTTTATTTTTAAAATTAATACTGATATATTTTGGCCAGCCATCTATGTTTGATCTCGATATATGTCTGATCTCGATACATTGACGTATTAGTCAGCTGAGAACTCTTTAAGTATTAATGTGACAAAATGTGCATACATGCACATAGGGAATAAGTTTTCGACAATCAGCTACTCAATTAACTTACAACCGATTCCTATGGTTCGTCAATATAGAGACTTGGGCGTCGTCGTTTCGGATGATCTAGGCACTAGGAAAAATACGGAGCAAATATGTGCTAGAGCAACTCGAATTTCCGGTATGATTTCCAGATGTTTTAGTAAATTAGAAATTGAGTCATTTAAACTGTTATTCACTACTCTCTGTTCAAGTGTTTTAACTATTGTTCTCTAGCATCATACCCAGTTAACAAATCAGAAGAGTTTCGTATTGAACAGGTATTGCGACGTTCTAAACGGGTAGCGGGCCTTCATAACCTTACTTATAAGGAACGGTTAAGTCGCCTTAATATGCCTTCGTTATCTTCACTTCGAGCACTAAATGACCTGGTTGTAGTGTGGCGGGCGATGAGCAATCCTAATAATCCCGTTAGAAGTCTATTTCGTATGCGAAATGACTCAAGATTACGTGGTCATCCACTTATGTTACAACGTAAACACTGGTGTAAAAAGAGAAACATTAATTTTGCCGTGCGTGTCATTCCAGCTTGGAACAGTTTACCGGCGGAAGTTGTGAAGCAAACAAGCAGACGTGGATTTATATCTACTTTGAAGAAACTGACTAATTTTTAATTACTTTGTTGTTAGTTTCTTTTTTATATTTTAAATTGTGAAGGTGTCTATTGAGCTACGCTCGCTGACATTCTAGTAATAATAATGATGCACAAGATAATTAATTCCATCCAGCGCACGGAAATGACGATTTTCTAGTATACCACCAGCAACTTATAATGGTGAACTTATTGAGCGATATGATGCGCTTAAATTTTAGGTATTACTCTTAATAGCTCACTGACTTGAAGTTTTCGCGTGCAACAGATTTCAACGTCATGCTTCAAACGTATTTACCTGCTCCGCAGGTTGAGATCGTTAGGTATGCCTAACAATGATTTACGTTATTTTTATCGAGCAACCATATAAATCATATTAACTTATGGATATCCGCTATTTCCCAATACGTAAAAAATAGATTTAGAAATGCCGAATCAAATACATCGCAATGCTAGCAGAATATGCTGTTAAAATTGTCCTACATTAGAATATGTGTTTGAAAGATATTATTATACTAAATGTCGAAAGCTGTCCAGATGTCCGGGAAACCATCAATATATAAGAAATCTAATTGTGAAAAATTTTTAAGTTGTGCGGCGAAGGGTAAATACGCGATTCAACCTCGGAATCCGTCTAACCGTTCCATTGATACTCTCCGCCGCACAGATTCGTGCATCCAGCACGTAAACATCAATGCCATTTTAACACCAACAGCGACATATCACCACTGCCGTTACTCTCAAAATAATATTTCCGTCATGTACTCTAACTGTTTAAGCATGTACAACAAGTTTGACGAAATATTGTGTCTCGTTAATTTAATGAACCCAAGCATCATAGCATTGAGCGAAACCTGGCTTAACAACGATATATCTGATAATGAAATCTCAATATCAGGCTACTTTGTTATACGATCGGATCGAACCGCCTCAAAAGGAGATGGAGTTATATTATACATCAAGCAACCGTTAACCATCATCGAGAACAGCATTGTATCAGATGATTCATACAACGAATATTTGTGGGCAACAGTATCTTCTCCTGAGAGACAGACACTAAAAATCGGCTTATTTTACCGCTCTCCGCGCTCCGCAACTGAAAAGATTTGCATCACTTTACGACATCACCTAACAAGCTTATCACCGATCATTATCCTAGGAGATTTCAATATGCCTCATGTCAATTGGGACCTATATACTGCGGCACATGGTTGTGATGTTGAATCATCCAATCTCATTGATACGATCAACGATCTCAATCTAACCCAGCATATTCACGAACCCACTAGAAGGAGGGAGCAATCATCTGCCATTTTAGACCTCTGCTTATCAAGAGGGGAACCAACAATTGATGAAATCTCTCTCAGCCCCCTATTGGCCACAGTGATCATTGTGTCATTAGGCTGGCGCTTTCTGTCAGTCTCTTTAAAACAGCCCCCTCGTCAAACCCGAATTGAATCCCTTCAAAGCGATTTTCGCAAGTATGACGCAAATTATTCGATACATTCAATGGCCTAATCCATATGTAATTGGCATAGATCAGTGCTGGGAAAATTCCAAATCGACCTTGATCAATGCTCTAAATTACTTCTTCCCTTTAAAACGTCAGCGCACATCCCACAAAACTCCCATTTAGGTTTGACTCGCAGATTAAACAAATGATTAAGACAAGAGACAAAATTTACAAAAAATTCAAAGAAGGGAATTGTTCTTGAACCGATTACAAGGAATTACGAAATCAAGTAACGGCACTCAAACGTCAGAAATGCAGGTGCTTCGTTTCCAATCTTTGTCAATCATCCAAAAGATATCCAAATAAATTGTTCAAACATATCAGCTCATTTAAATCAACAACTCATGAGATCAACTCTATATTTATGGAAACCGGTGAGTTCACATTTGATGACAAAGCAATTGCCAATATTTTCCTGGATCAATTCACGCTTGAGAGTCCTACCTGTCAGTATTGCCCCCGAGTCTCGACAGCTCAATATCCGTGTTACGAATTACCTTCATTTAATAGATTTGAGGTACATAACGAACTTCTGAAGCTACCACGATCAATTGCGGCAAAACCAGACAATATTCCTGTAATTCTTCTTTGGGAACTTGCACCAGTAATATATGAACCTTCACACACCATATTTGATTTCTCAACAGGATGTATACAATCAGATTGGAAATGTTCTACAATTCGACCTCTATACAAAAAATGCGACCGTAATCTAGCGAGCAACTATCGGCCAATAAGCCTTACCTGCGTTGCTTGTAAAGTGCTACAGAAACTGCTTTTTTAAACGAATCATCGGGTACCTAGAAGTGAACCAAGTACTCTGCGACAACCAGCATGGTTTCCGCCCAGGAAGATCTACTGTCACAAACCTCGTACTTGCGAAAAAAAAAGGATTTATTTTAACGTGGCTAATGCGTGCCAGTGCACGCTTACATGACAACAACAAAACAAAACTGTGAATCAGGTGTCGAGAAGGTGTGAACGGATGAGATGTTTGAATGTGATAAAGGAGGGAGCGCGGCGGACGTCGAGAGGGAGTTGATTCCAGGCGAGTGAGGCGGCGACGAGGAAGGATCGGAGACCGTAGTTGTTGGAGTAATTAGGAACGTGGAGTAAGAGGGTATGACAGGAACGAAGCGATAGCGAGGAGGGGCGAGTATCGTCTAAGAAACGAAGGTTGATGAACAATGGGGAGCCGACAACGATGAGACGAAAAGTAACGAGAAGGCGGAGTTTGATGCGGATGTGGATGGTGGGCCAGGAGAGTTGGGCAAAATATGTGGATGTGTGGTCGAAGCGACGGAGACGAAAGAGCACTCGAACGGCGGTGTTGATTATTCGTTGTAGGGGTAGGATGATGGATTTTGGAGAATTGGCGAAAAGGCTAAGGCAGTAATCGATTTTAGGGAAAAGAAGCGATGAAAGAAGAGACATACAAGAACGGAAGTCGATAAGGGGGCGGATACGGCGGATGTCACGAAGAATTAAGTTAGACGAGCGGACCTTGTCACGGACGAAGGGTTTAAGGGAAAGGTGATCATCGAAATGGAAGCCTAAGAAAGTGAGATTGTGGACTATAGGGATGATCGATGAGGCAAAAGATACAATGGGAGGAGATATGCTTGGTTTACGGGGAAGGATCCACATTATTTTGGACTTTTCGGCGTTTAGAACGAGATGGAGATTGGAGAGACGTTTGTAGATAGAAGAAAGACAGTTGGAGGCAGAAATGCCGATATCGTGTATGCGATGTGCGGGTGCATGAGCATAGATTAGAATGTCATCGGCGTATTGCATGACGTTAAAGGAGTAAGGTTTGATAAATGGAGAGAGATCGCCAAGCAAAAGAGAGAAAAGCAGGGGACCTAGGACTGAACCTTGTGGAACCCCGCAAAAAATAGGGATGGGAGGGGAGGATGATGAATTAGAACAGACGCGAAAGGAACGGTCGGATAGATATGAGGCGAACCAAGCTACGGAGGAGGAAGAAAAGCCGTAATCATAACGAAGGCGAGAAAGGAGGACGGAGTGGTCGACAATGTCAAATGCGGAGGAGAGGTCGAGGTTGAAACAATCGAGGTTGAAACAATCAAACAATCGCAGGGGTCGAGCGATTGTTTCTTAAGGAGGGGACGAACGATTGCGGATTTCCAGTGTGAAGGGAAGATACGACTGCGGATGGACGAGTTAAACAAGGTTGTGAGAAATGGGGATATCGATGAGCATATAGATTTTAATATGTGAGTAGGCAGGGGATCGGCAGGTGAGGTTTTGTTGGGCAAGGACATGAGGACAGATGATACTTCTGTAGGTGATACAGGGAGAAGATGAAAGAGTTCCGGAAGGATGAGAGTAGACTGGGCAGAGTGGGATAGGATGGAGACCGGGGTGTGAGAGAGCAGCGTGGATACTTTAGTCTGGAGAAATGACGAATAATCATTTGCATTGATGTTGCAAGGCGTAGAGGAACGAGCCAGGATTGAGTTAAAAGTATGCCAGAGAGTCTTAGAGTTGAATGAAGTGATGATTTTATGCTACCAGAACGAGTTGCATTTGGTACGTAGTAGGTGGAGATGAGACCGGCGAAGAGCAAGATAGGAATCACGGAAAGACGGAGTGATCGAGCGGAAATCGCGTCTGAGAGAGCGGTGATAGACTCGAAAAGCATGGCGGAGTCGACGCTTTGAGAGTAGGCATTGGATGTCAAACCATGGGGCACGGTGCAAGCGACGGTGTGGTGAGACTTGAAGGGCAAGAGAATATCGAGAGTGGATGTGAGTTCAGAGTCGAAAAGAAAGGCGAGATCGTGAGGAGATGAATATGTTATTGTGGGTAATGATAGAGACGATTTGAGTAAGGCAGAGCGGAGAAGGGAGAGGTCAAGATTTCTCCAAGGGCGACGTAGGATTGTAGGTGTGTGAGGAGGGGTGTGGTTGCGAGCGAGATCAAGGGTGATAAGAAAGTGATCGGATAGACCAGGATCAGAGATGGACAGTGAGGTGTAGGCAGCAAAATGATCGGGGACAGCGATGATGTAGAGTGCCCCGCCAAGTATATGTGTGGGGGCAGTGAAGATTAGTTTGTAATTGTAGTTGGATAGAATGTTGATGAAGCGGATGGAATCTGTGGAAGAGGGTCGGTGTAGGCGGATATTGAAGTCGCCTAGAACGAGTGAAGGGATTGAGGACAAAGAACAATGAGAAAGGAGGACAGCGAGTTCGGTAAAAAATAAGGCTGTAGGAGCTGATGAACCAGGACGGTATACAATGGCGAGATCTAGAGTGATCGGGTTAGAATAACGACAAGTGAGCAATTTAAAAGAACAAGGACTGAAAGAGGGATTGATTTTGCGAAGAGAAGTGGGGTGACGCGCGAATGCGACGATGCCGCCATGATTAGAGAATTTAGAAGGGCATGAGCTGAGGGGGCGAGCGGATTCGACTAGGGAGCAACCGGCAGAGAACAGACGGCGAATGGAAAGGTCGTCGGAATCTGAGTGCCAGGATTCGGTGAGGCAGAAGAGATCGATGGATTGCTTGGTGAATAGGTTGAGGATAAGATCGGATTTATTGAGAATAGATCTAGTGTTGAGGAGACCGAATCGGAAACCGTATGCTGTGGCGAAAGAGACTAGTGGAGAAGACACATAGGAGAGATGGTGCGCCATCGAATTTTTGGACGAATGTGGACAACTTGAAAATTTCCGTCTATGTTTCGGATGGCGAGTGATGTTTCGCCGTTTTCCTCGCGACGGTGTTTTTCGATGCGGGCTGAAGCGATTTGAGCGATTTCAGGAGGGGCGCGATCGGGGAAAATTCGAGTGGTTGAAGATGACATGAGTTTGAATCGTTGAGAGAGGACAGAAGACGCGTGAGAGCGATGCTTGAAAACAATTTTTAGGAGAGGGGGCTGGGAAGGATTAGATTGAGAAGATTTGTTTAGACGGATGAATGCGACAGGAGAAATGTCCTTGAAAAAGGATGGTTTATCCGCAAGAACAATAGACGAGAGGATGGGTCTGAAGGCGGAAACATCGTGGTCGAGACGTGCTTGTGGAGATATGGAGTTGGAAGGAGTGATATTGGTGACGATGACGCAACGATTGCGAGAAGGAAAGCGCTTCCGTAAAGAAGGACGAGTGACGTGAGTGGGTTAGATCACGATAGAAGAGCTGGTAGTTGATGATTTGGAGGGAATTTGTTTGACGACGGGAGACAGAGGATAATGATAATAAAGAGGGTGGCAAGCTATGTGAGGAAAGTTTAGGAGTGGAAGGATCGTGGAGGTTGGTGGATGTGATTTTGATTGATGGATGCAAGTTATTGTGAAACGAGACGGGAAGCACTGGACGGGGGTTGTCGGGGAGTGAAGATAACATGGAAGGGGAAGTGTATATGGAGGCAGGGTCGGTAAGTGGAGAAAGTACATTAGAAACTACGGGGGCAGTTTGAGTTGACGTGTTGAATGTTGATATGTGTTTATTGGAAAGGTTGCATATTAGTTTGTTGGCACAAAAACCACATACGAAGTCTGCTTTAGCCTTATTCTTGTCGCAGGTGATTGTTGTCCAGACGCTGCAGTCGTGTATCGAGCACTGTACTTGCAGTTGTCCATAGTTGGTGTCGGTCTTAGTTGTTTTCTTACGTCCACCCATAAACGATGGTTGCCGTCGATTGTTGTCGTCGATTGTTGTCGTCGATTGTTGTCGTCGATTGTTGTCGTCGATTGTTGTCGTCGATGGTTGTCGTCGATGGTTGTCGTCGATGGTTGTCGTAGATGGTTGTCGTAGTGCGTCGATGGTTGTCCTTGTGCGTTAAAACTGTTAAATTTGCTGGATTGATCTGGAACTGGATTGATCTGGAACTGGATTGATCTGGAACTGGATTGATCTGGAACTGGATTGATCTGGAACTGGATTGATTGTAAGAGTTTCAATAACCTAGACTTATTTTAAGGTCTGAGAAGTGATTGGACCAGATATGCCGAGGCTGGAGTTAGTGTTGATTTTTTGTTTTTCGACCTCATCAAAGCATTTGATCATATATACTATGATGTTCTCCTTATTACGCTGGAACAGTACGGCATTCGAGGAACCCTCCTAAATTGGATTAACTCTTTCCATAGAAATCGGAAGATTACTGTATTGGCCAATAAACATATGTCAAAGGGAAGAACTCCTGGACGCAGTTTTCCTCAGAGATCGGTACTCAGTCCATTGCTCTTCATTATTTACATCAACGAGCTTACTACAGCTATTTCGAGTCCATGTGGTTTATATGCCGACGACTTGAAAATTTGGCGACTAATAATCGATAGCCGAGATCCAATGATACTCTAGAGAGACATTGATAATATTAAGGTATGGTGTAATCAACGGGGACTAGTATTAAACCCCGATTAGTCAAAACATATGCGCATCGGACATCTACACATCAATTCGTCATATACAATTGACGGAAGAGAAATTGAAACAGTTCCCCAATTTCAAGAGCTTGGAGTGATCGTAAATAGAAGCTTATCAACTATCCCACATACCAGTCACACAGTTGCTAAATGCCGTCGAATTTTAGGACTTATTAGAAGGATAATTGGCCAGCTTGACGAATCCAGTTTTAAGTTAATTTACAATGCTTATGTCTTATCTTTAATGAGATACGCTTAACCTGCCCGCAACCCTCAAACTACGACAGAGATAAACCTGTACGAATCCATATTACGCAAGGCCACACATCTTGTACCCAGCCAACTCAAGCTCTCATTCATTTTTCGACTCCACGCACTTGGTGTGGCCACAGTGAAGAAATCTCTAAAGTCATATAATGTTTGTGTGGACAACGCTTAATGTTCAAAAAGGGCAGAGGAAACATGTTTGTCGTAAATTGTTCGAACTTCGAAATTCAAACAGATTGAGGGGACATCACCCCACGTTAAAGACCAAAATTAGTCCACGAAGAAGATTTAACACAATTGTCAACCGAACGTGGAAAAGCTGGAATAAGCTACCAAGTCAAGTGGTTTCGGCCTCCAGTATTTTGTCCTTCAAGAGAAGTCTAAATAATGTACTAACATAACAATCGAATTTTCATTGATATTTGTTTTTTACCCTGTACCCAGCCTGTACGAGATATACGCTCTTTTGCTGCTGTTGTATTTAATAATAATGACTGTATTTGATGATAAATCCTTGTAAGCGAAGGCAAATGGATATCTGCTGTATTCATCAATGACACTAAGGATATATCGTGTATTGTTAGAAGCAGGGAGGATCAAGCAAGAATCCAGCAAATCAGTATTCTCATAATATAAGACATTTGGAGTTATAGTAGGCCACATATTCTCACCGAAATTTATTAGAAGTTTGCTCCATCCTGCATCATAATATCGAATGAAAGTAAATAGGGGAATGATCCGTTCATCCATGTCGCAGTAGTCAGTGTTTTTTCTTTCTTATCTTTTTTCTCGTTCTGGTTAATTGTACGAATTTAATGTATTACTTTAATAATAATACAAATTTATTTAACGTGGCAAATGCGTGTCAGCTGCACGCTTACAAGTCCACTAACAAAAAATGAAAAAGTCAAGCAGATAAATTGTTTAAATGGGATCGGATTTGTCGCTTGAAACAAGGCAGGGAAGTTGATAGGCGTATATGAATGGGCAGATGATTCCACGATAGAGGAGCAGCCACTAGGAAGGAGCGGAATCCAAAGGAGGTAGAGTAGTTTGGGACATGTAAAATAAGGGAATTACAGGAACGCAAGGAACAGTAAACAGGACGAGAATTATCAAGAAAAAGAAGGTTGAGAAATGAAGGGGTATTAAAAGTTACAAAGCAGAAAGTAACGAGAAGAAGACGAATTTGAACACGACAATAAATTGTAGGCAAATCGAGAGAAACAAGCTTGTAGGATGTATGATCAAAACGACGATAACGGAGGAGAATTCGGACGGCTGCGTTGACGATGCGTTGTAGGGGAAGAAGAGTGGATTTAAGTGAGTTGGAAAATAGACTAAGACAATAATCGAGTCTAGAAAAAAGGTGAGAAGATATGAGAGTCATGCAAGAAGGGAAATCGATTAATCTACGAACTTGACGGAGGTTGCGGAGTATCAAGGTGGATGAGCGTACTTTATCTCTAACGAAAGGTTTAAGTGAAAGTCGGTTGTCGAAATGGAAGCCTAGAAAAACGTAATTATCAACTGGAATCAGCTCCCTCTCGACGTCCGCCGCGCTCCCTCCTTTATCACATTCAAATACCTTCCTCGTTCTCACCTTCTCGACACATGACTTAGATTTCTGTTTTTTTTGTTGTGGTCATGTAAGCGTGTGCTGGCACGCATTTGCCACGTAAAAATAAATCCTTTTTAGTGTTTTGGTATCAAGTCATTCACAAATATGTTCAATAAAATAGGCGACAATACTCCTACCCGCGGAATTTCACACTTTACCTTGCAAATGCTCGTCATGATCCCCTCGCTTATAATTCTGTGTTCTGTCTATGAGATTATCCTGTATCCACTTAAACAATCCAAAGCGGTAATGTGGTACTTAACTTGCGAATCAATATATCGTGATCAATTCTATCAAATGCTTTTGTAAAATCAAGATGAATCATTCTCACATCCAATTTCCTGTCTACTGCACTTAAAACACTATCATATATCCTGATCAAAACATTGTTAGTGGACTCGGTTGGTCTATATGGAAACCGATCATCATCAAAAAAAATTAAGACCTTAAACCCACACTTTTAGATCAGCCAGCATTCAGAAAAATTTACAACTGTTCAAGCAAATTTCAATAAATTAACATACAATCGTCCAGCTTTCAGACTGGTTCAAACTATCTTGATAATTAACTACATACAATCTAATATACATACAATCAAAGCACTGAGCAACAAGAAACCGATACGGGACGGACCGATTTACGACCGACGTTCACGAATCAAACGACTATATACAAATGGATCGGAAAAAACAAAAGTCTCAAGTTTCCAACCATGTCGAGTCCAACACTGATGTTAGAGATGTTTCCAATGTATCGGAACAACAAATCCTTTGTTCAAACAATGATTGTCACACGTGGGTAAGTATTTGGACTTCAGAATCCCAGGCATCTTGCCTTGCAGACAACAAATTCTAATGTGGCTACTGTTCTACTAAGATGATAAATACAATAAGGAGTGAAATAAAGTCACAAGACAAATATAGTCTCCAACAGACTAATCCGCAAACTTTCCAATAAACACATATCAACATTCAACACGTCAACTCAAACTGCCCCCGTCGACTCAAACTGCCCCCGTAGTTTATAATGTACTTTCTCCACTTACCGACCCTGCCTCCATATACACTTCCTGTTCCATGTTATCTTCACTCCCCGACAACCCCCGTCCCGTGCTTCCCGTCTCGTTTCACAATAATTTGCATCCATCAATCAAAATCACATCCACCAACCTCCACGATCCTTCCACTCCTAAACTTTCCTCACATAGCTTGCCACCCTCTTTATTATCATTATCCTCTGTCTCCTGTCGTCAAACAAATTCCCTCCAAATCATCAACTACCAGCTCTTCTATCGTGATCTAACCCACTCACGTCAGTCGTCCTTCTTTACGAAAGCGCTTTCCTTCTCGCAATCGTTGCGTCATCGTCACCAATATCACTCCTTCCAACTCCATATCTCCACAAGCACGTCTCGACCACGATGTTTCCGCCTTCAGATCCATCCTCTCGTCTATTGTTCTTGCGGATAAACCATCCTTTTTCAAGGACATTTCTCCTGTCGCATTCATCCGTCTAAACAAATCTTCTCATTATAATTCTTCCCAGCCCCCTCTGCTAAAAATTGTTTTCAAGCATTGCTCTCATGCGTCTTATGTCCTCTCTCAACGATTTAAACTCATAACGTCTTCAAACACTCGAATTTTTCCCGATCGCACCCCTCTGAAATCGCACAGTTCTATTCTGCCGGCATCGAAAAACGCCGTCGCGAGAAAAACAGCGAAACATAACTCTCCATCCGAAACATAGACGGAAATTTTCAAGTTGTCGACACACGTCTCAAAATTCAATACCGGTCCATCTCCTCTATGTGTCTTCTCCACAAGACTCTTTCGCCACCACACACGGTTTCTGCCTCGGCCTCCTCAACACTAGATCTATTCCCAATAAATCCGAGCTTATCCTCAACCTATTCACCAAGCAATCCATCGATCTCCTCTGCCTCACCGAATCCTGGCACTGAGATTCCAACGACCTTTCCATTCGCCGTCTGTTCTCTGCCGGTTGCTCCCTAGTCGAATCCGCTCGCCCCCTCAGCTCATGCCCTTCTAAATTCTCTAATCATGGCGGCATCGTCGCATTCGCGCGTCACCCCACTTCTCTTCGCAAAATCAATCCCTCTTTCAGTCCTTGTTCTTTTAAATCGCTCACTTGTAGTTATTCTAACCCGATCACTCTAGATCTCGCCATTGTATACCGTCCTGGTTCATCAGCTCCTACAGCCTTATTTTTTACCGAACTCGCTGTCCTCCTTTCTCATTGTTCTTTGTCCTCAATCCCTTCACTCGTTCTAGGCGACTTCAATATCCACCTAGACCGCCCCTCTTCCACGGATTCCATCCGGTTCATCAACATTCTATCCAACTACAAATACAAACTAATCTCCACTACCCCCGCACACATACTTGGTGGGGCACTCGACATCATCGCCGTTCATGATCATTTTGCTGCCTACACCTCACTGTCCATCTCTGATCCTGGTCTATCCGATCACTTTCTCAGAACCCTTGATCTCATTCGCAACCACACCCCTCCTCACACACCTACAATCCTACTTCGCCCTTGGAGAAATCTTGAACTCTTCCTTCTCCGCTCTGCCTTACTCAAATCGTCTCTATCATTACCCACAATATCATATTCATCTCCTCACGATCTCGCCTTTCTTTTCGACGCTGAACTCACATCCACTCTCGATATTCTCTTGCCCTTCAAGTCTCACCCACACCGTCGCTTGCACCGTGCCCCATGGTTTGACATCCAATGCCTACTCTCAAAGCGTCGACTCCGTCATGCTTTTCGAGTCTATCACCGCTCTCTCAGACGTGATTTCCGCTCGATCACTCCGTCTTTCCGTGATACCTATCTTGCTCTTCGCCGGTCTCATCTCAACCTACTACGTACCAAATACAACTCATTCTGCCAGCATTAAATCATCACTTCATTCAACTCTAAGACTCTCTGGCATACTTTTAACTCAATCCTTGCTCGCTCCTCTTCGCCGTGCAACATCAATGCAAATGATTATTCGTTATTTCTCCATACTAAAGTATCCACGTTGCTCTCTCACACCCCGGTCTCCATCCTATCCTACTCTGCCCCGCCTAACCTCATCCTTCCGGAATTCTTTCATCTTCTCCCTGTCTCACCTTCTGAATTCTCATCTGTCCTCATGTCCTTGCCCAACAAAACCTCACCTGCCGATCCCCTGCCTACTCGCATATTAAAATCCATATGCTTATCGATATCCCCGTTTCTAACAACCTTGTTTAACTCGTCCATCCGCAATCGTATATTCCCTTCACACTGGAAATCCGCAATCGTTCGTCCTCTCCTAAACAAACAATCGCTCGACCCCTGCCTTCCTTTTAGCTATCGCCCCATTTCACTACTCCCTACTCTTTCTAAGCTCTTAGTACGCCTCATATTAATACAGATCAACGATTATCTCTCCTCATCTAATCTGTACCTTCCTTTCCAATCCGCTTTCCGCCCTAATCACTCAACATAAATCGCATGCATGAAAGTTTGCAACGACTTACTCATTTCTCGAGGCAAGGCTCTATACAGTGTTCTCGTCTCCCTCGACCTTTTTTCCGCATTTGACATTGTCGACCACTCCGTTATCCTTTATCGCCTTCGTTATGATTACGGCTTTTCTTCCTCTTGCGTAGCATGGTTTGCCTGATATCTATCCAACCGTTCCTTTCGCGTCTGTTCTAATTCATCATCTTCTCCTCCCATCCCTATATTTTGCGGCGTCCCACAAGGTTCTGTCTTAGGTCCCCTGCTTTTCTCTCTTCTGCTTGGCAATCTCTCTCCGTTTATCAAACCTTACTCTTTTAACGTCATGAAATACTCCGATGACATCATCATATATGCTCATGCATCCGCACATCGCATACACGATATCGGCATTTCTGCTTCCAACTGTCTTTCTTCTATCTACAAACGTCTCTCCAATCTCCATCTCGTTCTAAACCCCGACAAGTATAAAATAATGGGGATCCTCCCCCGTAAATTAAACATATATCCTCCCACTGTATCTTTTGCCTCATCGATCATCTCCATAGTACACAATCTCACTTTATTAGGCTTCCATTTCGATGATCACCTTTCCATTAAACCCTTCATCTGTGACAAGGTCCGCTCGTCTAACTTAATTCTCCGTAACATTCGCCGTATCCGCCCCCTTATCGACTTCCGTTCTTGTGTGTCTCTTCTTTAAACTTTTTTTTTCTAAAATCGATTACTGCCTTAGCCTTTTCGCCAATTCTCCAAAATCCATCATCCTACCCCTACAACGAATAATCAACACCGCCGTTCGAGTGCTCTTTCGTCTCCGTCGCTTCGACCACACATCCACATATTTTGCCCAACTCTCCTGGCCCACCATCCACATCCGCATCAAACTCCGCCTTCTCGTTACTTTTCGTCTCATCGTTGTCGGTTCCCCATTGTTCATCAACCTTCGTTTCTTAGACGATACTCGCCCCACCTCGCTATCGCTTCGTTCCTGTCATACCCTCTTACTCCACGTTCCTAATTACTCCAACAACTACGGTCTCCGATCCTTCCTCGTCGCCGCCTCACTCGCCTGGAAATCAACTCCCTCTCGACGTCCGTCGCGCTCCCTCTTTTATCACATTCAAACACCTCCATCGTTCACACCTTCTCGACACCTGATTCACAGTTTTGTTTTGTTGTTGTCATGTAAGCGTGCGCTGGCACGCATTAGCCACGTTTAAATAATAATAATTTTTTTAAGAAAATCTTGATAATGTGGCTTTATTAAATTTAGTAAAAATCACTCTATCAATCTAACAACTATAGAAATTGGTGATATGGGCCGCACATTATCTATTTTGACCCCATCAGATCCTTTTGAAACTTGCTATATTAGCATTTTTTAGCCTGTCAGGCTCAACGCTTTTTCGAAAACTTTTAGATAAATAACTCGACAGAATTGGGGATAATCCTGTAACGAATTCTTTGACCAATCATGCTGATATACCAGAGCCGACTGCTTTACTAGGATTTATCTTATGAATTAGTTAGTTCACATCTATATTGATTATAGTTGGAACATCAAAGTATCTAAGTTAAAACAGCTTAGCTGTTTCAGTTGTTGGAATCCTACTGAACTAGTTGAATCGTTACGGTACGACATAGGAGCGGTAAGTACTCTTTTTTGGAAACCACTCTATCAGATCTTCCAATATAAATATTTAACTTATTAAATAAACGGCATATTCTGATACACGACCACTACGAAAAGTTTATCTCATTGATTTTGGATGTCTTCAATAACTAGAATTATCTAGCATTGATCATCATTGTATATCCTTACTATTCTTTTCGGTAAAAATGATCCTGTTGCCCACTTTAATGTGTCCTTAATCAATGACAAGGCATCACTTAAGTTTTTCAACTTAAGTCTTCGTCAGCGTTGTAATATGTTAATTGTTATTTTAGATAGTTAATTAAGCTTTCAGATAGTTAAGCTTAACAATCTGAAATTTATATGAATTTTCTATCTCTTATTATGGAGAAGTTAAAATCAACAAAATATTATTAAAAATAAATTTAAACTATTATCAAAATTTGTTATGGATAATAAATAATATGCTTTGAATTAGACTAAGGTACACTAAATAATCAAATTTCATCAGCGGAACACGTCACTAGCGCGTGTTTGGCTTTACTGCTATGTAAAGGTCCAAGAATATAATATGATACCTGATAGCATGGCAGTTTCTCTTGATGACATCTAATCCTTATTCTTATACATCGTATGTTATTTATTAGTCAATTCGTAAAAATTGATTTTTATTTTAAATTCCAATACCATATAATATTAAATATAATACATTAATGAAATTTTAAGAATTGCAACAATACGTCATGAGCATGTATTTGGCCCCCTGCATGTTTAAACCATAAATAGGGTGCCGAAATCTTGTTATTTCAAGTTATCTTAATGTAAAATATGTACATGAGCATTAATACATACCATATAATATTAAATATAATACATTAAATAATGAAATTTTAAGAATTGCAACAATTTGTAATGATATTGGCCTTTCTTCAAAATCATTTAAATAATTTAATAGATACATATTTTAAACTAGGTTACTATAAAAATAACATCAAGCAGAAAATAGTAAAATATATAAATCAACACAATAATATAAAGAATAAATTTAAACTCTTAAGTGGCAAATTTTTATGGATGGATAATAAATAATATACTTTGCATTAGAATAAGATACTAGATAGTTATTTCAGAGGAAATACATCATTAGCATGTATTTGGCCCCGCTGCTATGTTGGGTAGAGGAGTTAGGGGCCGAAACCTGATAGCATAGCAGTTCCTCCTGATGACCTCTAATTCTTATTCTGATACAACGTCTGTTATTTATTAGTCAATTCATAAAAATGACGTTTATTTTAAATTTTATTTTTTATTTTTTATTTTTATTTTTATTTTTTAACTTGATTTAAATTATAGAAAATCTAAAAACAATTATTAATTTTATTATTTAATTATTAAATTTTGATTTAGCATTATTATGTTTTGTTTATTTTATAATTATATAACAATAAGTAGACTCAGTTAGCTGATTTAATTAGTCTACTCATCATTACAGGGTAGTATCATTAGTGTGGCCATGTAGCTGCACAACTTCGCCAGTACTTAATCATCAGTAAACCACTGAAAGGAATTCACTAAGCGCACGTTCTTCCACCGGTGACCAGCCATACACCTGGTATGGTTTGCGTAATCAGTGGCTTCACAGGATAGCACGTGTGCTATCGTTCCTTCTTTCATCAGCTTACTAAGGTTGTTGAACAAGCAGCACACGCTTGTATAGTGATTTCAATTGAAATATAACAGTGAAATACAATTGTTTCCGCTAATCGGAGTATTTGCCTTAGGTCAGCTCGAGCTGGCTGACCCCCTCGTTGTTGCTCATCGTACATATTGTTCAATTGACTGCGTGCTATCAAACGCCAAAGAATACGGCTTGCCCGAATGGCCAAGCTTACAGTTCTTGCCTTAGCTCGAAGCAATCAGATACAGTCATTATAAGGAATGTCTTCACTTTCCACATTTGTTTTCGTATCTAAGTATGCCATTTCGTGTTGTTCTTCCATTCCAAAATCATCTATCATGTGATACTTCGTTCGATACTTTATTATGCAGTAGTTAATGATTCTGCGATAGTAATTGACTTATAAAAATATCTAATTTATCGAACTCGAGGAATCACTGTTTTATCGAATCAGAGTAGATACCGCGTATAAAAGCACCCCTTATGTATTCGTTTCTTGACTCGGTGGCTGTTACAGCTTGGAAGTTGCAATCCTTAGCCAAAGTTCGCAAAGATTGAGTAAACGATTTGATGTATTCACCACTCTTTTGCCTTCGAATTGATAGGACACAACGAGCAAAAATCTTGTTTGGAGTTTTGATATAAATCCGATCAAATACTGGCATGCATCATCATAGGCGGTGCAGTCTTCAATGATCTAATGGACGTTGTAACCAAAGTGCATTAACAGATATTCTAGTTGATCAATGTTTTGCGTAGTTCAAAGCACATACGTAAAGTTTTGTTTGCACAACTTGATTTTTTTTGACTTCTAGCTTATTCAGAAGATACATTGTATCGTTCAAGACGATCATTCGATCCATGTCCAATTGTCTTAGATGACTACACTTGATTGCGATTTTCATTCAGTGACATTGTGTTGAATAAATGTTGTTATATTTCGAATGTTATGACAAACAAAAATAACCAATGAAGTCTTTATTGAACACGATACATCTAAATCATGTGATAAAGGTTTTAACAATAATCAAGAAATGTAAAACGAAAGTTAATAAATATAACATTGTTGTATTGAAATTCTTTCAAATAGAATTGTGGCTACAGGGCCACACTGATGAAACCACACTGTGGTGATGAGTAGACAAATAGAATTGTGGCTACAGGGCCACACTGATGAAACCACACTGTGGTGATGAGTAGACTGAGGTCGAAACGCCCCATTGGGGGCTAGGCGAATGTGATAGGCGCATTCCGGATTAAGCTTCCCAACGAAGGTTGTAAAAAAGCATGCAGGTTTATACTTTCCTTTTAGTATTAATTAAATATTCTATTGAAATTTTTTCTTAAGAGTAATAAACTATAAATCTACCAAAATTACAAATATCAAGGTGTATTGTTATCATCTCATTTATATTTTCCTCTCGGCTTGTTCTTATTAAACCTTTAAAATCGATATGCAATCTGCGTTTTATTATAAAAATCAGTTTGTCGTTATTTCGAAGAGATTCCTTTTTTTGTAAAGCCATGATATTTTCCTTTGATCACTCACAAACTGTCTGGGCTGAGCTAAGAGCTGCAAATTTTCTCCGAATCGATGAACGCATGTAGAGACCCATAAATCCTACACTCAAATAGATATTTCACTCAAATATGTCTACAAACATGATTGCTTACAATAACAGTTTGTTTCGTATAATTAATGTTTAGGATTCCGCGTAAAGAATCTATCAAGTACCTTAACAACTTTTAATTAAGGTTAACGCAACTAGAGGTATAATTAACTCAGTAATACCAGGAAATATTTATGTTATAACAAAGGATTATCTGCATTTACGTATATTTTTCGTAATAACAAACTTAAAACTGTGAATAACTAATTTGTCACGTGCTTTCGGTATTCACCGAAAGCATGTGATTTGGTAAATACCTTTGGGGAAAATATTTATTACATATTTTTATACATTAATGACAGATCGTGCCAATGTCCAGGATGATATGGTCTCGAGCGTATCGCAATAATAATGCTAATATATTTACATTAAAATAAATTAGCAAATAGACATGAAGATAATAGTCGATTACGCTAATTAGCTGTATCGAAATATCTAAATATTAAGGTTTATGTATTTTTACATTTGCTTGTGCACAAGTCATTAAAATCACAATGAAATAACAAATAAAGCACCATTTATTAAGCAAAATCTGATCAGAAAAATTTAACACACAATTTTTATGCATTATAAAATCTGAAATCAACAAGAGTTGCTCAAACATTGTCTATAAACACGTTAAATAATTGGATTGCATTCTGAAATAATGTAGCAGTAAAACAATGTTCAAATAAATTTCACAGAACACGGCTCCTCTTTATAAAACACACTATTACATACAAATTCACACCTCAGACGGGCGATATTTTTGGCCGTTAGATGTGATCCATTGGTTGGAAACAGCGCTAAAATAGTTACTCGCAGCACTGGTTGTTCGTCGAAATCCAGTTCCACTAATCTGCGGTTTGTCTCTTATAAAGTTATTTCTTTGTTTGATAGGTTGCCTTTTATTAGCTAATTGCAGATCAACTGACGAATTGCTAAGACTGTTGATTGAACTGTACTGCTCACATCGGTTGTCACAGCGATTTGAAGTAGTATACGGACTGGCTTCATGCATGTTAATAGGCGAACCTTCTAAACTACCAATGCCTGCTGCATATCGAGCGGCAGTTTTTCTATTTATTATCATTTTCGGCCGGTACAACTCCAATGTTACATCGATTTTACATTTTCTAAATTACAAGTGTACTTGCAACCTTGTTTGTTTTATCTCTGCTTACCTAATCATCCTGACAACGCTCTCCAGAGTTGCCCTCGACACATTTTTCGAATTAACAGACACCAGGTAATCACCTACCATAGGCTGCGTTTCTCCACATGTATTGACTATTTGTAATACAAATTGTATCATCATCTTTTATATATAAATTTCATTATTTAATAATAAATCGAGAAATTATTAATAATCAAGAAATTATTACAATTATGAAGTATTTAGGGCTAGAGATATAAAATAGTTGTTTTCCAGATCTTAGCGGGGACAAGGTCTGCGATCTGAAAGTTATCTAGACTCTCCTAATGCAATGAACATAAAGTCAATAAAACTTTTATTTATATGTAATCAAATCAGCTAACTGAGTCTAGGTATTTAATATAATTATAATGCTAAATCAGAATTTAAGAGTTTATTAAACCAACATTTAAAAGTTCATTTAATCAAATAAGATCAGATAATTCTACGATAAGCAACCTTTAACAAATAACAGGTAGTACTAATATTTGTACTAATATTAGTACTTAATTTTAGAACTAATACTAGTACTAAACTAATAATTAACGAAAAGTCGTTTCATCGAAGCTAATTTAATATTTAATACGACCTTGCAGATCTTATGTCTCACGGTTCATTGTCTTATACTCCTTCTTTTGTTCTCGGTGACTTTAACATTCGTCTTGATCGCCCGGCTGACTCTGACTCTATCACTTTAACTAATCTTTTTTCTGATTTTAACTATAAATTACTTTCAACAAGCCCAACTCATATTCTCGGTGGTCCTCTCGACATCATTGCTGTCCCTAACTGCTTCAATGACTATACTTCCTTGTCAATTACTGATCCCGGTTTGTCCGATCATTTCCTTGTCACTCTTACTCTTACTCGTCCCCATCCTCCTTCTCCGCCTCCACAAAGTCGACCCTGGAAACTTCTCGATATCCCAATTCTCTGTTCTGCCTTACTCAATTCTTCAATATTTTCACTTCCTCTTAACTATCTCTCTCCCGATGATCTATTCATTCTGTTTGATTCTGAACTCACGAACATCCTTAGTAACATTCTGCCTATTCGACAACGACGTTTTAAGCGGTCGCGCCATGCTTCCTGGTTCGATTCAGTTCGATTCGGTTCTTCAGTCGTTACCTAATAAAACCTCTCCTTCTGACCCAATTCCGACCCAATAGTTTAAAAAAATCTCCTCATATATATCACCCTTCCTAACCACTTTGTTCAACTTGTCTATCCGCAGCAGCACATTTCCTTCCAACTGGAAATGCGCAAATGTTCGCCCTCTCCTCAAAAAGCAATCTCTCGATCCTTCACTACCATCTTCGTAACGTCCTATCTCACTTCTTCCAACCCTCTCTATACTACTTAAGCCTCTCGTTTTCAAGCAAGTTAATACATATCTCTTTTCCTTCAACTTATTTCCTCCCTTCCAAGCCGCTTTTCGCTCTAATCACTCTACTTAAATCGCATGTCTTAAAGTTTATAACGACTTACTCATCTCGCACGATCAAAGATTATGTAGTGTCATAGTTTCTCTTAATCTATCATCTTTTTTCGACATTGTCGATCACTCGATTCTTCTCCATCGTCTTCATCATGATTATAATTTCTCTTCGCACACTGTGACTTGGTTTTCTTCATATCTATCAAACCGTACTTTCCGCGTTGGTTATAACTCTTCTCTCTCCCATCCTTCGTTCATTCAGTCCGGTGTTCCACAAGGCTCCGTATTAGGCCCTATGCTTTTCTCTCTTCTTCTCGGTGATTTGTCTTCGATTTCTCATAAATTTAACTTCCATGTTATGCAATAAGCTGATGACATTCTCATCTATGCTCATGTATCTGTTTATCGTATTCACGATCTTAGTGTTTCTGCTTCCGACTGTCTTGTCTCAATTTCCAATCATCTTTCTTCCCTTCGCATTTCTCTGAATCCTGATAAATCCAAAATTATGTGGATCCTACCTCAACGCCTCCGCTTCGAACCTACCTCCGTATCATTAAATTCTACAATTCTTACTATCGTTGATAATCTCGTTTTCCTAGGCTTCCGTTTTGACAACCGACTTTCACTTAAACCTTTCGTTAGAGATAAAGTACGCTCATCTACCTTGATACTCCGCAACCTCCGTCAAGTTCGTAGATTGATCGATTTTCCTTCTTGTATGACTCTCATATCTTCTCTCCTTTTTTCTAGACTCGATTATTGTCTTGGTCTATTTTTCAACTCACCTAAATCCACTCTTCTTCCCTACAACGCATCGTCAACGCAACCGTCCGAATTCTCCTCCGTCTTCGTCGTATTGATCATACATCCTACCATCTTGCTTCTCTTGATTTGCCTACAATTTATTGTCGTGTTCAAATTCGTCTTCTTATCGTTGCTTTCCGCCTTGTAACTTTCCATACCCCTTCATTTCTCAATCTTCCTTTTCTTAATAAGTCTCGTCCTGTTTACTGTTCCTTGCATTCCCATAATTCCCTTCTTTTACATGTCCCAAACTACTCTACCTCTTTTAGATTCCGCTTCTTCCTGGTGGCTGCTCATCTCTCGTGGAATCATCTGCCTATTCATATCAGCCAATCAACATCAATGCCGTGCTTCAAACGCCAAATCCAATTCAATTTCAACAATTAACTAATTAATCTGTGACTTTTGCTGTTCTCTTTTTAGTGGTCATGTAAGCGCGCAGTTTCCACGCATTTGCCACGTTAAATAAATTATTGTATTATTATATAATTTATTTTGTTGATTTATTTGTGATTTTCTGCTTACCTGATACTCATTTTAAAAATATAAAGGAGTAAACATAGATATATTTCTATTAAAGTGTTTTTTTTTCTTGAGTAAAACAAAATTCAACTAATTTCTCGAAACATTTACGATAAGCTTACTCTTTTAATTTAAAAAAATATTGACAGAGGCAAATTTTAAATGCACATATTTCCCACAATTAGTTGTAGAATAGCATCAAAGACAAAAGTAACACGACTATAAAATGTAAAATGTTCAAGTAATGTTCGATAATACAGTTATTGTCTAACTATATTGATAGCTGCAATATAGTCCGTATCTACACATCTAGTTGAATATTTCATAATATCATGGACATCGTGCGGCATCATGAGATGCAACTGTTAGAGCCTTTGACTCATTTTCTTATCAATTTATTATCATGGTTTAAATATTATATAATATACGAACGTGTCAAAACTCCAACTGCCATTACTAGCAAAATCAATGTCAGTTTAAATTATCATTTTTGTTTCATGGAAACATTATATGTTTGAGATTACATCTTCACAATTTTCATTTGAAAATAGTTATTCAGATATTAGATTTGAAAATAAAAATTATTTTACCTTCTGAACATAAAATAAAAAATATTTTATCAACACTAAGGAAAGTAAGACGTACAAATAGTCATTAGAACAGTATGTATTAATATTTATTGTATATTAAAAATATAGTATTATATTAAAAATATATATTATTTAGACAAAAAAAATATCGAACATTTATAGGCCCGTTTACGAGAACCTAATTTCTAAAAAATTAACTTTTCTTTTTCTTTAAACAAAATTAAAATAAAAAAAATTATCGAACATTTAATAAAAAATCGTATTTTATAAAAATAAACATTATATCAATTTCACGAACGTTTACCAAATGATCGATCTTGAATTAAGGGAGAATATTGTGGAAAACGACGTTAAATTTGTAGAAAACAAAGAATAAACGAATGAGAAAAAAAACAAAATTTTAAACACTCTGCGTTTGAAATGTTAAACAAAACTATGCAGTAAACAACAGTTAAGCTACTCCTGATCTTAAGAATTTTTATAGCTCAACGCTTGTATACGGAAGACTAATGAATCAGACGAAATGAGCGTTAGGCAGTTCACAATCGCAGAGGCTATCAACAATTTTATGGGACTTCGCTGGTAGAGAATAAACTTTATTTTTAAGATGATTGGTTCTTCTTGGAAATAACCGATAAATTAAAATATAAAAATAATCTGTTTTATTGTTTTCGGTACTCGAACTCTAGATTCAATATTTTTAATACGGGTGTTACTACGTGTAAACGAAGACAAACAGAGGGCGGACATACTAAAATATTTATTAGTTATTTGTGATTGAGAAATTTAGTCCGTTGAATAAGAGACTAGCATCCCGGAGAGTATTGGTTAATTGAAAGAAGCATACAAAACAATAACCTGCACATACGCACCGAGCGCTAACTTGGAATACTCAGTTTTTATAAATGAATTTAAACTTTGACTAAAGAGTGTGGAAATTATCTTACTGAATGACTTCGATATTTTTGCTGGTAATGAAGATGTTACTGATATACTGAATTGAATGAAAGTACAAGAAATATCAATACGTTAATATCATAACAGGATTATTCGATCTGAGATGTGTGCTTTTGTGAAGTTAGGGCCTGCGTGATCAACTGACCAACATTTTGTAGACAACGAAATATAATGCCAAAGTATGTTATAGCACAAACCCGGAAAGCCTAAACGATGTGTAAGGATATACTGGGAGAGTTGGACAGACTTGAATTGTCAATATAATTTTTAAACAAATTACACTAGCCGGCAGCATTTTTGTTTATATTTACACTGTTTCTTAGTCATTTTTATACGCTGATTCCAGAGATCGCATTGGTTTTTAGAAAAAATGATATCTTAAAATTTATTAATATTTTTTGTTTAGTAATAAATATATTAATTATAATTTATTATTAATAAATATTTTCCATGTTGCTTATTGAAATTGAGAGAAGGACAAAGGATTATTTTGCACGAATTTTCGACAATGGCAATTGGCCAATATTCAAGTATTCATGATATTCAAGTACTGTGTACTTAAAAAGGCCATTTGCTATTGGCAAAAATTCGTGCAAAATGAATCCTTTGTCCTTCTCTCGATTTAAATAAGCCACATGGAAATTAAACACAAGTCGAAAGCAACTGTAAAGCAATTATTAATTAGAATTATTCAATAATTAATTTCTGTTTTCAGATGTTCAGTAAGGATATAAAATGTAGACACGATCCTAACAGTTTTTGTTATATCTATGGAGTCTATATCAGCAACAAGCGAAAACGGCACGCCATCAAAAATCCAAGCAAACTGTGCAAAGCTTATCATTTATATTTGGGGATTCCGATAGGAGACCAGGACAAATATTGGGCTCCGCATTGTTGCGGTACTTGTCGATCAAATTTAGAAGTATGGCTACGGGGAAATGGACGCCATTTGAACTTTGCAGTCCCGCGAATATGGAGAGTATCGAGAAATCACGATTTGGACTGCTACTTTCGCTCCGTTAATGTTGACAAGTTGAAGCGAGGAGAAGGAAAATTATTAGAATTCCCAGATATTCCTTCGTCCATTGCACCGGTCCCACATAACGAAAAAATGCCCATACCTATACCACCTCAAGGAAATTTTATCTCATCAGATGAAAATGACATTGATACTACGGAGGAAGAGAGTGTCAAGGATACGATGATAAATGAAACTAGACATATCATAAGTAAAGATGAACTTGACGACTTAACTCGAGATCTGCATCTCACAAAGGAAAAATCCGAAATATTAATTTCGCGTCTAAAAAACTGGAATTTAGTTGATAAAAATGTCAGTGCAAGATCACACAGGAAACGACATGAACCATATGCATCGTATTATGAGTATGATGGAACAAACATGGCATGCTACTGTAGTGATATCGATGAATTGCTTGAGTGTATTGGGGTTGTTCATAATCTGGATGATTGGCGACTTTTCATTGACAGCTCAACACATAGTTTGAAGGTTGTGTTAATTTACAACGAAAATACGTTACCACCAATACCCATTGGTATTCTTCGATCAACAAAGAACATTACCAATCAGTAAAAATGATTCTGAAACAAATCAATTACAGTAAACACCAGTGGGGTGTATGTGTGGATTTTAAAATGATTGCAATATTACAAGAAATGCAATCCGGATACACCAAACATCAATGTTTGTTGTGTTTGTGGAATAGTCGAGCGGATGCTAAACATTACACAACACGAGTGTGGCCAGCAAGACAAGATATGTCGCTTTGGACGTTTAATGTTACACGTGATTCATTAATTCGAAAAGATAAAGTATTTTTGCCACCACTGCATATAAAATTAGGATTGGTAAAGCAATTCATCAAAGCCCTGAAAAATGACAGTTGTAAAAATTCGAAATGGTATCTTTAACGGTCTGCAAATTCGAAAGATGCTAAAGTCCACGGATTTTAAAAATGCAATGAATCTGGAAGAGCACAGAGCTTGGATATCATTTCGAGAAGTGGTTTGTGTTTCCTAGGAAATAATCGTGCCCACAATTATAGAGAGTTATTAGAAACATTAACTACTTTCGCGATCTTAGGTGCAGAATGAGTTTGAAAATGTACATGCTTCACGGACACGTTAACTTCTTTAAGGAAAACCTTGACCAATTTAGCGATGAGCAAGGTGAACGTTTTCATCAGGACATTATGCGTTTTGAGCGACGCTGTCAAGGACGATGGGATGCAGCAATGATGGGCGACTACATTTGGTCAACGATAAGATCATGTCGAGACAATGATAATTCAAATCGCAAATGTCAAAAGTTTTGTATAAATTGATGCATTTTAAATTTAAAAATTGAACAATTTTTTACAATCATTATTCAGGCATAACTATTGTTATTTTCGGATCCAGCGTACACGAATTTGTTATAAACAATGGTTTGATCATAATAAACAACAAAATTTCAAAAAAAATGTCCGCTAGTGTTATTGTTATCTGCAGGATAGTCCAGATTATATCTTCACTTGCCAATACATGTTTGATAATAGCCGATAATAAAAAGCTTGTGCTAATCGGTGAACGCCAACTTACAGAATGATGAATGATGCTCGTAATAATAAGGTGTTTATGAAGCAAGCTACCTACAGGTTATAGACAATTTTTAAAAAGCAATGATAAGCTTTACACACAAATTGTAAACTTCTGTATGTTTAGAGTTCAAATGATGAGTTTCTAAAGACAATTGAGAGTATTTGCGTAGAAACGTAAATGCCACAGAAGCAAGCTAGACAAGTTGTAGTCGATTAAAACCAAAATTATCAATGGCATGATGTTTAATATAAAATACGGAAAGAGGTCTTTATTCTGAATAATTATCAGATAAAAATTATGCAAATGAAGTTATTGCACATTAAAAAAGCGTTGAACGGTCAGCTGATTTTGAAAAAATTCGACTAAAGAATTTGAGTTTCGTGTGATTAAAGTAGTAATCTTTTCAGCTTTAAAACCAATGAATACTGATTATCATAGCAAAGTAATGTTTTTTAAAATTCGGTTGAGGATAATGATCCAACTACATAAAGACATTATTCTTCTTGGCCTTCATGGCTATTTGTTTAAAAACTTGAAATTTAATGTGCATAATATAAACGTTTATAAAATTGAATGAATAATAGGATAATGAAACCGAACAACAAACAATACCAACCGTTTAGAACCTTTGTAATCTTACACGGGCATCCGCCACCAATGCTAAAACCAAATCCACTTGTGCCTCGAATAGCTCTAACCTAAACTACAAAAAATAATCAAATTTGTTGATCGACCATCTACTGAAGATGAATTATCTACAGTAGATGCTTTTATCCGCGGCGGGCTTTTAAAGTCAAATGTCACAAATCAGGCAGTTTTTATATTTTATAAGTAATGTATAATTCTAGGCATTTATATTTTGAAAAAATACATTATAGTGAAATACATTCGTTGAGTAATGAAAATCAATGGAATACGAGAAAATAAAGATAAATAAATTAGTAACAGCCTCAAGATCCACGAAGTTTTGCATTTTATTTTTTTATTTACATTTTTTATAAAGTTGATTAATAATGACTTTTTTAAAATGTTGTGCGATTATTGACAGATTGCGTTTTAAAGTCCAGATAACGATACAACTGGATTCTGGCTATAATCAAAATGCCAGATTTATTAAAAATGAATTCAGTATGAACATGTTTTAGGCCTATTTTCTTGTCATATCAACATTATAGAATTGTATTTATGTTTGAGATGTAAAAAAGTAAATGATTTAAATGAAAACGAATGTTAGAATAAAGTTGTAAGAAACGTTGCAGCTTTGGTCTCGAACTTTAGCAGCAAATGTTTAACCATTATACGATTTAACTATTTTGTAAAATGGTATCTCTATTTCATGATCTAGATATATTTTAGGACTTTACAGTAATGGATATTTTAATAGAGTAATTCGCATCTATGAATGATAGCGATACGAACATATGATTAGAATATTTGTTTCTAAATTGAAATTCTTAAACTTACATTTTTCATCTTTACGCCTTAACCTTGCAAAATAATTGACATACATTTAAGAATTGTAAATCAGGAATCTTATTACTTATATCAGAATTGAAAATATGCATTATATCAGTATATAATCCATATTAATAATCATCCAGCAAATCGATTCGATAATAGTGTTTTTAATATTTAATTAATGATAGATACAGTTCATTACTCGGTTTTTTAAGAAGCTCAAAATTTAAATATCATATTACATAAAATAATTTAGATACCTAAGCAATACCGTATTTTGATATTTGGTCATCTCTAATTATTTTCAAAACATTGAATGTTAAATTTTATTCTATGAACAAACAATACAAACCTTTCCTCAATTCTAGAGTTATTTATTTTTGATATTAATTTCGTGCTTAATACTATACAGCCCTTTTCAGTTTTTTGACTCTTTTTTTAGTTTTATTGGCCCTTTCTTCCATTTTTATTAACCACATTTAAAGATATATTTTATAAGATTTAATTTTTAAATAAAATCAAGATGTGCCATTGATTTTTCAGCCCATATGCGCATATGATCAAAGTAACCCACTATTCTAGAATCTCCATTTCTGAGAGCTTCATCATTTGTATTGATAAGTATATCTCTATTGGCTAAGCCTTCTCTTTGTTCAACCCTTGACTTCAAACACGAAAAGAGCTCTCAATTGGGTTCAATTGAGGCGAATAAAGAGGTAGACACTTAAGTATGTAGTGTGTACTTAAGAATACTTCTCTTAATTTTGCTGTATTATGGATCGAAGGATTATCCATTGCAATGTATTTTCGATTTTGAAAGGGTAATGAAGGCAATTTTGTTCTATAAATTCGAGAATGTTCAATGATTTAAAATCAAATCAGCTAACTGAGTCTACGTATTTAATATAATTATAAAATAAACAAAACATAATAATGCTAAATCAAAATTTAATAATTAAATAATAAAATAAATAATTGTTTTTAGATTTTCTATAATTTAAATCAAGTTAAAATAAAAACATTAAAGTTTAAAATAAACGTCAGTTTTATGAATTGACTAATAAATAATAGACGTTGTATCAGAATAAAAGCTCCCACTTTTTATTTTATATACAAGAACGCCTTCTTTAGTGATAGCGCATAATACTGATATGTTTGTACCTTTTGAATTTGATACATTTATGTAACATTTAGTATTCTTAGGTGAATAGCCCATTCTTTTCTTAGTGTAAATTAAAACCAATCCAATAATATCAAATGTTCATCGTTTATATTTAGCATAGAGGAATTAGATTGTAACTTCACCTCATTGTTTGCAGTACTATTCCTATTTATGGGAAACAATGTTAAGGTCTTCCAGGTATAATCCATCTTTTTATTTTTTTGATGCTGTTCATGGGGAATAAGCACTTCCAGAGCTATCCTCACTAAGTTTTCACATATGGATTAAAGTCTTATGCAGGGATTTAAACCTATTTTGGAAACAATAATGGTTTTTCCAAATTGAAATCTTTAGTTTATACATTTCTTTTCTCCGATGCTGATTTGAATGTGTATAAATCTAAAAAATCCCGGTTGGTATACTTCTTGTAGTCTTTTCAATGTGCATTTGGAAACATTAATTATAAGCATCATATTTTTTAAGGGAACATCATTGCTTAATAACCCTAAAAGGCATTCAATTAAGCTTTTACTAATCGTCTGTCTTGTCCTGTCTTTCTTTGTTCCTAATTTGACATGATAGCATTCTCTACATCATAAACACCGTGTTTTTCTGCTGAATCGTTGAAAAGGGAATTCATATTTTTAAGGGTATTTAAAAAGATATATCAAAACATTTTCAATGAGGTCAATAAAACTGAAAAAGGGTCAATAAAACTGAAAGAAAGGGTCAATAAAACTGAAAGGGTCAATAAAACTGAAAGGGTCAATAAAACTGAAAGGGTCAATAAAACTGAAAAAGGGTCAATAAAACTGAAAGAAAGGGTCAATAAAACTGAAAGGGTCAATAAAACTGAAAGGGTCAATAAAACTGAAAGAAAGGGTCAATAAAACTGAAAAAGGGTCAAAAAAACTGAATGGATCAATAAACCTGAAAAGGGCTGTATATTCACTTTTCGTTCCTATAAATTTACAATATCTTAAAATATTGTGTTCGTTAAATGGTTGAAAAATAATTAATAAATTAGTTAAACATATCTTCTCAAAAGTTATATCTTTGTCAAAAACGATACAAGGCAGTTTTCGATACATGACTTCGACTTTCGAAAGGATACTATAGCATAATTCTTGAGATTATTTAAGTAAAATCAAAATATTTCCGTTGCACTTATTGTGTTTTTGTAAAATAAATTACTATTTTCTGGTTATTCAAAATTCGTTACCAAAATTCGTTACCTTAATACTGTCCATTCCATCAATGTCTTGGTTAACAGAATGAATTTCTTTGTCTTTCATTTTTATTTTCTTGTGTTTGTGGTGACCGAATTCTTCTGGTAGTAAATGATACCAGCCTTTTAGCTGATCCTTACAAATAAAATTAAAATAAAATTTCAATTTTTGAATAGAAATTTTACAGTAAGGATTAAAACAGTTCACTTTAAGCTTAATTCATTACAGATTCTTAATGATTTTTAGAAATGTCTTATTAAATCCTCAATTTTGTTATAGAATTATTTCTGATTATTATCATTATTTATGAAATATGAATAGTTTATGTCTGATTTGAAACTACAATAGTCAACAAATATAATTCTACTACTTTTGACGTTAATCCGTATGGAAGCGGGGTCAGTTCTTAATGCGTGCGTCATTCATTTTGAACGGTTGTGGGTCAGCATTACGTATTCGTCCATTAAGAATGCGCTCGAAGATTTTTAAGGTGTGAGACAGTAGTCTTATCGGGCTATAATTAAAGAATTAGGCTGGACCATACCTCATATTTTAGATCGGTATTGTCATGCTATTCTCCTAGTCGATCAGTATATTCTTTGACGATTTGATTGAAGAAATTTGTGATCCAGGGAACAGGATTCCAACAACAGCCTTCCATATCTCGACTAAAATATCATCTGGACCTGCTGCTTCTCCTGTCTTCATATGTTTTATTGCTTTTTCAACTTCTTCCGTGACAATTGGGTGTAAGGGACCGATCACGGCTAATGCTTGTGGGATCAATAAGTGCGAGAACTTCAATATTTCCACTCTTCAGTGGAAATTTTTTCGAAATACTCACGCCACCTTTTCAATGATGCTGACCGGCTCACGATCATCTTGCCATTTTTATCATTGACACAATAGGAAATTTCGATGTTCTGGGTTTGCTAGTGTCTGCATTTTACAATTCGGAAGAGGCTCTATTCTCCGTCTCTGCTATCTAGCTTTTTGTATCCCCAGTGTCTTATATAGCGGTCTTGTGAATCATGATTTTTGCTTTGTTTCATGTATCCTCTACTTTGTTCAAGTAAGCAGCTGTAGTTGCACTATCATGACAGCCTCCTTATCATGTAAGCAACACCATTTGATGCGAGCTTAACCGATACATTTTTAATGGTGTTGTTTGAGTGGCTTTATCTCGGGGACTGCGATTACAGGTCGATGTTGTGTGGCTATCGTTTCATAGGGTAGGACTTTAGCGTCGATCACAGTGGACATATACCCGCGTCGCATATGTCCAAATTTTATAATTTATATATTTTTTATATAAATTAAAAAACATTATTCGATTTGATTTCATTTTATTTGATTGGCGTAGGTGCTCTTTGGTGCTCATATACACCAATCTATGTTTTCATTAGTTTACTTTGATATTACGTAAAATGCCGACAAGATTCAAGTATATTTGATTAATATAAAATTAAGTATAAATTATATTACTTTTTATAAAATAGGAATTTAATAATTATAATTATTTAATTATTTATAATTATTTAGTCAAGCAATATACCTATGCAAGTTTTATTCCGGCAATAACAAGCAGATCGATGGCATTCCTTTGTTTTGCAAATAAATAACTAGAGCTGTGGAAGTCGGTCAGTTTTATGTAATCCTCACAAATAAATGCGAATTATGTTGCAATTAATTTTGACTTTTTATTTATAAATTGACCGACATCATTCACGTGATGCTAGTCTGAAATTAGTACATTCTTGTTCATCGGATATACTGCATTTTAATAGTAGAATCCAAATATACATATTTTCTGGCAATATATCGAAATTTAATTTATTTTAACTTTAAAATTTAATTAATAAAATGTATTGTTATAGCCTATAATTTAATTACAATTTAATTTTATATCATAATTCAATATCGTAAGTTATATAATTTTAAAATTTGATCAATCAAATCCTTTGTTACAGATTTGATTATATATCAATGTTGCTGAACAATATATATGCTAACATGTCGTCGAGCTGTTACACAAAGCTATTAAACTTTGACAATAAATTTGACAGAAAATATGAACAAAACGGTCTTGTAAACATACTCTTGATTTTGACATTAAGCTTCCAATACCAAACGACATTGATCCTAACAGATGTATACAACTAAAAATATAAAAATATTTACAGCGATAAATATATAAATATAAAATTAATAAATGTTTTATGTTAATTTTAAATGACATTTTACCACCACGAGTACAGAAATAATTTATTAATCAACGTTTCAGCAAATCTCAATGACCCTATTCAAAAACGATCATTGAAAAGGTTACTGAGATTGGCCGGAACGTTGATAAATAAATAATGTTGTTAGTAAAATGGCAATTAAAATTAACATAAATTGGCACATGAATGTAATTTTTCAAATGTTTTATTTAATGAAAGCTAAGAAGAATTTTTGGATATTAAATTAAAAAATATTTCTAAATGTTTTACCGTTTGTTCGACTTTGTTATGACCGCCATAGCGAGCTTCTATTCGGCAATAAACGCATCCTCACGGCTAAAGGCGTTTAACAGAGACTAATTGGGTTCTATTCTATTTTGCCACACCGTCAACAGCCTGCCTGAAACTATGGTACCTCGACGACTGCGTCCTGGACACCACTGTGGAGGATATTATGGCCTATATCCACAAATGTCAAGCTAACGGAGCCGAAATTGGATTACAATTGAACTTCCAAAAGTGCGAGGTTATCACCGAAAGCAGAGCTATAACGTGCAAGCTAACCGGGTGCAAGACTATCACACCTGAAGACGCGCAGCTTTTGGGTTCACTGCGCACTAAGCTACGCAGTGAACGATCTTCATTACGCCGGAATCCGGTTGCCGAACTGAGCACTCACAACGCCTTCGTGATTTTGCGTAGCTCACTCCGCTTGTCGAATATTGGCTTTCTTCTTCGATGTACCAATGCTATGGAAGTAAAATACTACAATTTTTCGACACAGAAGTTCGAAGAATATTGAGCGAAATACTCAATGTGGCACTACCCGACGAAGCAGAGGCAAGCGACCTTACCGATCGGTCTTGAAGGCCTCGGTGTTTGCCAGGTATTGGACGCTGTCATTCCTGCGTTCGGATTATCCATCAATGACACAACTGAACTGAAGATACAGCTACACTAATGTCCGCAGTTAACCCTTCGCCATTCAGAATCCAACTGGGAAAACACGACAAATCAATAGAACGCGGATTTTCGGACGATCCTTCAATTGGATTTAGTATCTCAAAAACGGTGGATAGCGAACACTACGAAGCGTGCCAACGAAGACTTATCGACGAAGCACGGACAACTGAATCTCGGGGCAACTCATTGCAGTAGCATCAACATTGTCTGAAGCGTTCCTATGAAGCACTATCTATCACATCCGTCAGTACACGACTTGATAACTGATTTACTTCCATCGCCGTGGCATTGAGGCTCGGTGTTCATTGATTTCAACCGCATCGGTGTTTTGCGGAGTGTCGGTCCCGCGGCACAGTGTTCATGCCTTAAACTGTAACAGTATAAAGTCTCGTAACCATCGACATGTTGCGGTCAACGAGATTTTGAGAATTGCTCTCGATGCTTTGGGATTGCCGTCCAGACTCGAATAGGCATGATTAGCTCGAAACGATGGCAAACGACCCGATGGTGCAACTCTTATGCCATGAGAAGTTAGCCGTATACACGTTTGTGATTTCACTTTCCCGAACACTCTGGCCGCCAGTCATGTCGCCATGAGATGTCTTCCACCAGCGCTGTTGCAACCCACGCAAAGCAGCTCAAACGAACCAAATACAGCTACTTTGAGGATCAACAGTATTTGTTCGTCCTTATCGCCATCGAAACACTAGATGCGGTCGGCCCCAGCGCATCTGCGTTTTTGAGGCAGCTTGGTTCGAGGTCGGGCCGGACAACTAGAGATAAACGCCCATTTAGCTGGATCATGCAACGAATCAGCGCAGCCATGCAACGAGTGAATGCGGCATCATTTTTGAAGTAGGCTGAAGATCCCCTAAGCAATTACCTTCTCTAACAATTTCTATATATTATTTATTGTTTTTTTGATTGGTTTACTTATGCTATTTTTTATTATTTAATTAAGTTTTCTAAATTAAATATTTTGAAATATGAAAAAATATTTTAAAATTTAATCAAGTATAGAATGCATTATAAACTTTTTAAAATATGACTATTTGTAAAAACGTATTTTCCAACGATATTTTTTAACAAAATTAATAAGTCTTATGTAAGAATTGTAAAATTAAAATTTATCGTATACCTGTATTTTTATTAGCATATATTATATTGTCTCATTTAAGTTTCAAAAATAAAGAAAATAAGTCAAATGTATAAAAATTAAAAGAATTTGCAGCATTGTTTGACCATTATATAATAAAAAAATGTATACATTGAACATTGCCATTGAATGAACACACAATGTCATACAATGGACCTTGTCATTCAATACTTATTTATTATAACCATTAAATATCTTGCTACAAAATGTTAATGTAAACGATAAATAAATTAAATTAATTAATTCTTAAATTAAAGAGTTTTATTTAGTTCTAAACTATAAAAATAATCAACATTATTTTGTCGATTAAACAATATTAATGTGAGTTTTTTGAAAAAATCCAGTTTGTTTCTTTCTGTTGTAATAATTTATTATATCATGAAATCGAAGAAACTTGTATTATTTGATAAAATTTGTCAGCCTAATATTTCAGTAGCTGCGAACGGTATCATGAAACATTTTTAGGCTAAATTAAAAAATAAACAATAATTTATAATTATAAATTATAATTATTTATAATTATTTATAATTATAAATTATAATTATTTCTGAATAATTATAAATTATAATTGCACATTTATTATTTTTCAAAATTAAAATATTTAAATCCAAAAGATGGACCCCCATCTTTTGGATTTTATTAACAAATTTAATGCACAAATTTTATTAACAAATTTAATAAAATTTGTTTATGAAAAACATATATCGATGGGTGCGTTAAAAAATTGTGCAAAAATTATTTGCTCCAAAAGCCCTTGATCAAAAGATATATATTCGATTATTTGGATTGGTTTGTTGAAGAGTGACTTTTCAGAAAAGACTATTAAGAAATCTTATTATAAAAGCTGCAGTGTTAAGAAAAAACTTTTTGGACTCTCTAAGCAAAAAATTATATTGGAATTCCTGCTATCAACGAAAAATGGAACTCCTTATTTAATAAATTTATATATAAATAAAATAGCCTATGACGCTACTGATGTCACAATTTATAATGAAATATACCTAAATTACATAATATTTTAAAATTAAAACCGAAATTTAATAATTCATCTGTTGTTTATAAGATACCATGTGCTAATTATTCCGCTTCTTATATCGGTAAAACTTGATAGGCATTAGAATAACGCATTTCACGGCTGCTATTGAAATATATTTTAATATATTAAAATATATTTTCAGCAGCTATTGAAATATTAGACTGACAATTTTTTCTCGAATAATACAAGTTTCTTTGATTCCTAAATTATTGATATAAGTATATTTTCAATCACTCTCTAATTTTCTTTGAATCTTAAATGATAAGAATACATTTAATGAATTTTTTTTTAATTAAAAAAAACATTTGAATGAAAAAATGGAAGTAGAGCAATTTTTAGACAAAACTAATTTTACAATTATTAACTGATACAGCTTACTAATTTAGTAAAGGTTGACTAAAATGTTTAGCTTAAATATGGTCAGCATTGTGAAATAACTGCATTTAGATTTTAATTGATTAATTATTATTTTATATTATTTGAATGATTTTAAAAATGTAATATAATTCAAATCAGCAAATTAAAAGACCAAATCAATTAAAGAGAAACATACCATTCGCGGATATCTTGATGGAAAGCTCCAATTAAGAGACGTTTATTGTAATCCGATTGCAAAATTTGACTAAGCAAATAGAGAATAACAAAATCAAAAATTAATAGTATTAAAATTTTGACTTTTTAATGTTGATAACACATTTAAATTTTATTTAGCAAAATTAAAATATAAATGGAAAATATATTTAAGTAAATTGGAAACTCATTTTAATTTATATAGCTGCAACATAACTTTATATAAAATGAGTATTTAATTAGCAGAAATAATTAAAAATGTATTTTCACTATATCAGTATTATTGAAAAATTATTTATAAATTATATAAAATGATATCACTTTATAAAAAATAATCATTTAATCCACTTTTATCGTTTTGTCGATTCTTTCGTGGCTGCCAAATCATACAAAAAGGATATTTAGATTTTGCTATCAAAGCAATTTTTAATAAATTGTTTATATACAATATATTTTTTATATATGTGTTCTAATATATTTTCAATATATGTGTTCAAAATTCAGTAAAATAAATACGAAATTTTAATTTTTTAGCACGATCTACAAATATAAACACTTTACTGTTAAAAATAGTAAAATGAATAAAGGCTATTTTATTAACAACATTTTTCTAAGTTGTTTTACAAAACTTAGAAAAATGGTGCATTACTTTTATGTCTATTAAAGCATATATTATATTTATAAAACATCACAACAGTTTTAAAGGTTTTGAAAATATATCCACAAAGATTATATTTACATTTACTCATCAAATATATATTTTCTTAGTGAATTTACAGATGTCTACAATTATGTTTATAAATTATTTTGTTAGAAGGCTAAACAGAGCAATTTTATGATTACATGCTGCTAATTCTAGATTTCGGAAAAATTGTAAAATAGTTCAAAACTAATTAGTTTTAATTAAATTACTGACAACGAAATTTTTTCATTGAAAGTAGGATTGTTTGTTCTGTATACAATTTTTGTGGAACAGTCAACTATATTAAGGTCCTCGGGAATAAGACGTACCTAAATATTTGAGCAATGCAAGAAACAAAATTCCAAATTGTTACCTTCACAAAAGTGTTACACAAATCGTCAGTAGGACATTGTAAATTTTTTGCCTCGACAACTACAAAATAAATAAAACATAATATGAATGATTAATTAAATTAATAATTAATTTGAACAAATACAATTAAATTAAAAATAATAATAATTATATTAGATTTCATAAAAATTTAATAAAGCATAATTAATTTAAATAAAAAATATAAATTTAATTAAAATAATAATTATACTTTATGCTTAAAAATTATTAATTACAAAAATTGTTAATTCAAATTCATTTTGAATTAGAAAAAATATAATTGCTAATCAATCGTTCAAACAATTGAATTCGTCTTTTGATTCGTTCAAAAGTTTAACTTAATTCACAACAATTTTTTGTCCCTTATTGTTTGTGGATAGGAATTTGAGGACAGCAAATTTTAAGTAAACAAATTGTCTAGCAATAATATATAATAATTATATTAATTTATTACTTTATACAATTATTATAAAATTATAAACATATTCTTTAATAAAAGTTACATCTATAGTTATCTGATAGGATTGAATTGGTGTGCCATCTTATGTTAGTTTTAAAAGGCATTTTACCCATACGAGAATTGTGATAATCTATTTTACGTTTCGGGCAATGACAGTAACCCTTTTACAAATAGGTCACTGAGATTGGACAAACGTCAAATAAATTACCACCGTTCTCATGTTGGTAAAATACAGACGTGTTGTACTTCTGTAGATATCTGGACTGATGTAGACTGATGAGATATTACTCATATATTTCATACATATATTAGACTGATTAGATATTTCATAGATATTAGACTGATTAAATATTTCATCATATATTAGATTGATTAGATATTTTATACATATATTAGACTGATTAGATATTTTATATATTTTATATATTAGACTGATTAGATATTTCATACATATATTAGACTTACTAGATATTTTATATATTTTATATATTAGACTGATTAGATATATTAGATTGATTAGATATTATATATTTAATCATATATTAGACTGATTAGATATTTCATAGATATTAGACTGATTATATATTTCATCATATATTAGACTGATTAGATATTTTATATATATCAGACTGATTAGATATTTCTTAGATATTAGACTGATTATATATTTCAAACATATATTAAACTTATTAGATATTTTATATATTTTAGACTAATTAGATATTTCAAACATATATTAGACTGATTAGATATTTCATAGATATTACATATAATATATATACTATAGACAGAAGAATTACGTTATTTTTTATTAAATAATTTAACGAATAATTGTCAATGAGAACAGAGTAAAAATTATAATTATAAGTATTATATTATTAACCTATTATTGATCACTCATTAATCATCTGCTCGAGTGTAATTAATTTTACATTGAGTAAAATAGCAATAATAAATACTTTAAAAATATAAATTAATTTAAATGTTAAATTAAAATATAATTTATTTTTAAATTTAAAAATTTATAAACTTTTGCAATCATTTAAAAAATACGTAATTTAATAATTTGCTACTATCAATAGTTAGTATGATATCATACTAATAATTAGTATGTAATAATTAATATTGTATATATAATTAAAATTAATTATTAATTGTTGTTTAAACTTCAACTTCTATATGGTAGAAGTCATTGAGAAATGACTTCCATTGATAAATGAAGTCAATTAGAAAACGTTAGATAAATCAGATCAGTTACATGAGTCTAAGTATTTTATACGATATTTATAAATTAAAAATAAATATAAATAATAAATAATTATATGAGTTTATACAATTTTACTGGAAAATAGAATTTAAAACCTAAAGATTATATTTGTTGTCATCTAAATACTGCAATCCTAAAAAAAGTAAAATGTATTTGACTCCGCTAAATATTTTGCTTTGTCAAAAGTTCAAAAATACACTTACTATTTAAAATAATTGCCGATCCAAGAGGGTTAATATCAATGTTTAAGAATCCTAAAGCATAGAAATATACCGATCAAACAGGGAATTTGTAAATTTAAGAAGCTACAGATTTCAAAATAAAAATATTGGACTGTTATTTATTGTCATTGGTACAAAAAATTCCAAGTATTCGCATTTTATAATTATCTCCAGTAACATCTACGTTCAACCGATTCAACAATCCACTTCTGTCACACATGATCCAAACAATCTTAAGAGGATATTGGATCCTCTCTATTCATAACCACGCATCTTTCATATCGGAATGCATAGATGGTTATACCAGTTTGAAGTTGGATGTGATTGTAAAGATTGCGACGTATGGACCTTTGTTCGAGTTAAAATATCTGACCGCTCGGTGTATCAAAGTAAACTGTTTACATGAGGTTTTTGTTTATCAGTAAAACTTTTACAGCTATCCTGCTCATCCACTTCTGTCTCACATACAACAACTCAGACAGATACTGTTTTTGGCGTTTCCCTCATATCAACACCAGACTTTGCATCGTAAATTCCCATTCTTGAAACTTCTCTCTCACACACACTCCTCGTTCAAGTACGTATAAAACTCCCGTTCATCTTCATCATCCTAACAAATCAAACGATAAAACGTTTCATCTCGTACCTCATCTTTCATATTCCTCTATCATCTAAATATCTCTCATACTTCGTTTTTCTCTTTAGTACTTCTTACTCTACCTCCCCCGTATCACTTCTCAATAATTTACATCCTTCCGTCAAAATCATATTTTGTAACATCTCCGATTAACCGATTCAACACTCCACTCCTGCCACAGATGCTTTAAACTATCTTAAATTTTCACTTAGCACCTTTTAACTATCTTAAATCTTCACTTAGCACCCCTGTCATTCCCATGTTTATCTGCTCTTCCGCCTCTACTCCTACCAGTTCTGTCCGTCCACCACTTCTACGTAATCGTAGAAGTCAAAAATATATTTTTACTATTTATATTTATAAAATATATAATATATTTTATATATAATATATTTCTAAAATATATTTTTTATTTTTTCAATATAAAAAATTGGACTGTTATTTATTGTCATTGGTACAAAAAATTCCAAGTATTCGCATTTTAAAAAATACAGCAAAAATAAAAAATTAAAAGTCATTTCACTTTCAAAATTATTTAACTTATTTAACTTATTTATCTTATTTAACTTCAGTAAAATGTGTTACGAAATTTTTTTCGATTGAATTTAGATATTGTGATGCCACGTTATTAAGCAAAAAGATTTATTTGATAATATTTTAATTGTAAAATATTAATAATAATTGGTTATTAATATTATAATTAGTTTATATTGCGCTTTATCTTTCACTGGTTTAAAGCCATAAATAAATAAGCTCATAAATATTCTATTTATACACACTTCAGGTTCTCGCTGGAATTACATTTTTATCTCCGTACAATTACGGAGGATTAATTATTTAGAATAATTATCGATAAGATAAATCATCGATAATATTAGATATCAAAAAATAAGTTATTGATACGGTTAATAATTTGTTAGTTATATATAATATCGTAATATTTATAATTACTTAGGTAGCTGTAAATCAACAATAATTTGATACCATTTTACGCATCAAATTATATTAACATATATTGTCCAATGATACCTTCAATGTGCTCTTACATTGTTAAGGATGTTTAAACATCAAGAGGAAATGTACTCGATGTTTAAACGCCCCGAACAATATAATAGAAATGGAACGTATCATTGAACAATTTCTAATTATATCTTAATATATTTGATATTATAGCGAATATTTGCATTTGGTTATTATATTCAGTAATATAATAACAGTATAGAATTATCTGCTTTTTATTGCACAAGTGGATATAAATCCAGATTAACAAGTATCTAGTTCATTGCGAACAGACCTTTGTTAAATACCATGCCGCTGAAAATCAACAAATAATAAAATGAGTAATTAAAAATCCCAGTTAATTGTTATTAATAATTAACGGTATACAGATTAGCACGTATCTCGTTTATTGCGAACAGACCTTTATTGCTAAATGCCAAGTTAGGATAGAGTGGAGTAAATAAAAATTGCGAATTTTCGATTCTACTGATTTCATAAATAAAAATAAAAAAGAATATTATGCATATAAATGTATTTATATTCAGTAATATTGTAGTATGCGTTATGAATTACGTGTTTAGAACCAAATGGTCGTGGTATTAAACGGACTATGAAACCTTTTTATCAACAAAACAACGAAAGAACGTATTTGCATCCAAACTTTGAAAATAATATTAGGTTGTTAAATTGTTATAAAGTAATAAGCGATAAGGACGGTACGTCGAATGATTGCACTTTTTTAAACAATAAATCTTCTCGTGTCTTATATATTCATCAACTTCAAGAAAGTTTACTTCTTGACACGAAAGCCAATTCTGATAAAAGAATTGACGGAAATTTTGCTAAATTTTTTATTAATTAATAAATCATCGGTCTATGAGCAACAAATAGTTTGTGATCTGAATTGTTTTTGTAACAAATTGTTGTTATTATGAAATATAGAACTTAAAGCGGAGCATTTAGCAGATGTGATAATTTATAATAAATTATTAGCAAGCATGTCTCTTTAAGATTGCTGTATAACCTGGGCCGTCGTTGACTTTAAGCTTATTCATCAATATTCTGCGATTAGCATGTGATGGTTGAGTTATCATATGACGAACGACGGCGGGGCTACATAGTCTATCTCCACTCGATTTGCTACTTTTTGAGTTTTCACTTCCTGATTTTCTTGATCTAAAAAGACGCTTAGCCTGCTGCAGTGCTGCTAAGGTTGATGCTGGTTGCTGGTTGTTTGCTATATTACCCGAGTCTATCTCAGATAATATCTGTCGAGTTTCAATTGTACCACGACTTTGTTCGAAGTAAGGATGCATGGATTTGTTGATATTATTCGCCTTAACAAAAACAAAAATAATTAACAAATAATTATATTTAAATAGTAAATAAATATTAAAACAACCTATCACAATAATAATAGGAATGTTGATTTGGAATGAAAAAATATCAGATTCTAAACGTTTCAAAATTGAACTAAAAGGAGCTTATATTAGACCTACGAAAGAATCCATTTTTCCATTTATAGTTGACCGAATATTAAAAAGTTAACATTTAATTTGGAGAGAAGCATGATGTAAACTGCTGCAATGATTGCTTATCTTTTAAGTAGAAACGAAACTGTTGCATAATTTTATAAAGCAAATCGAGACAATGGATATTTAATACCAATCAAGTGTATTGCCAAGCAAATAACAAAATTACACAAGGACAAAGATTAGATATACATATTCAGACGATCGCAATTGTTAACTCAATATTATATAAATTGTCATTTAACATATTTTGTACTGTTTACACATTAGGCCTTAGAGACATAACTTTGCTATAGTGTCAATTTAGAGATACAGTGTGAGAGAGAGCAGTAATGAGATACTGGTAGTTTAAGACCAATACAGGTAATGAAAATGAAGATAGAAAGACAGTATAGAATTATCTGCTTTTTATTGCACAAGTGGATATAAATCCAGATTAACAAGTATCTAGTTCATTGCGAACAGACCTTTGTTAAATACCATGCCGCTGAAAATCAACAAATAATAAAATGAGTAATTAAAAATCCCAGTTAATTGTTATTAATAATTAACGGTATACAGATTAGCACGTATCTCGTTTATTGCGAACAGACCTTTATTGCTAAATGCCAAGTTAGGATAGAGTGGAGTAAATAAAAATTGCGAATTTTCGATTCTACTGATTTCATAAATAAAAATAAAAAAGAATATTATGCATATAAATGTATTTATATTATGTATTTATATTATTGTATTTTATAATGCATCAACAATTATATTATTGACTTACATTAATGATAAGAAATGACGTGATATTTCAAAAATATCTTAGTCATAATCGTTGGTTCAGGGCTTACAACAATATTAGTTTAATCGACTAAGGATGCAAGACATGCGGTCAACGTCTGCTAAAGACGTGGAATAATACCTTTCAAGAAAATACATGAAGTAGGCATTGACAGTTGAGGTTGCAAGAATAACAATTCGGTCATTTTTCATATAATAGCAAACACACTCGATATTTATTCCGTCATCATGACAATATTCATGTAAAGACGCTTTTGAAATTAAAGGACGTTTCGGGTAGCATGAATTTCGCCAGTTTCAGCATTGAGTCTTAACAATCCGGTCGGGTGTATTTAATATGTGTGCTTTCAACGCCTTAATTAATTGCGTAACTAATTTGTTTCTTAAGTGCACATCTTTCAAGTTTTGCAAACGCTCCGTTGATGACGACTTGGACAACACTCCCATTACCCTTTACAAATACCTAACACTGATCAAGTTTAGCAAAGTTGATCACAAATCCGACCAAAATGCGATAATATCGGTAAAAAATATTTATTTTTACGTGGCAAATGAATGCCAGCGCACGCTTACATGATCACAAAAAACAAAAATGTAAATCATGTGTCGAGAAGGTGTGAACGGAGGAGGTGTTTGAATGGATAAAGGGGGAAGCGCGGAGTATTTCGAGAGGGAGTTGATTCCAGGCGAGTGAGGCTGCGACGAGGAAGGATCGGAGACCGTAGTTGTTGTAATAATTGGGAAAGTGGAGTAAGAGGGTATGACAGGAACGCAGCAATAGCGACGTGGGGCGAGTGTAGTCTAAGAAATGAAAGTTGATGAACGATGTGGAGCCGACAGCGATGAGACGAAAAGTTACAATAAGAAGGCGGAGTTTGATGCGGATGTGGATAGTGGGCTAGGAGAGTTGTGCAAGATATGTGGATGTGTGGTCGAAGCGACGGAGACAAAAGAGCACTCGAACGGCAGAATTGATTATTCGTTAATAATACAAATTTATTTAATGTGGCAAATGCGAACAAGCTGCACGCTTACAAGTCCACAAACAAAAATGAAAAAGTCAAGCAGATAAATTGTTTAAATGGAATCGGATTTGTCGTTTGAAGCACGGTAAGGAAGTTGATTGGCGTATATGAATGGGCAGATGGTTTCACGATAAAGGAGCAGCCACAATGAAGGAGCGGAGTCCAAAGGAGGTAGAGTAGTTTGGGACATGTAAAAGAAGGGAATTACAGGAACGCAAGGAACAGTAAACAGGACGAGACTTATTAAGAAAAGGAAGATTGAGAAATGAAGGGGTATGGAAAGTTACAAGGCGAAAGCAACGATAAGTCGAATTTGAACACGACAATAAATTGTAGGCAAATCGAGAGAAGCAAGAAGGTAGGATGTATGATCAAAACGACGAAGACGGAGGAGAATTCGGACGGCTGCGTTGACGATGCGTTGTAGGGGAAGAAGAGTGGATTTAGGTGAGTTGGAAAATAGACTAAGACAATAATTGAATCTAGAAAAAAGGAGAGAAGATATTAGAGTCATACAAGAAGGGAAATCGATCAATCTACGAACTTAACGGAGGTTGCGGAGTATCAAGGTAGATGAGCGTACTTTATCTCTAACGAAAGGTTTAAGTGAAAGTCGGTTATCAAAATGGAAGCCTAGAAAAAAAGATTATCAACGATAGGAAGAATTGTAGAATTTCATCCTGCCTGTAGGGGTAGGATGATGGATTTTGGAGAATTTGAGAAAAGGATGAGTCAGTAATTGATTTTAGGGAAGATAAGCGATGAAAGAAGAAACATACAAGAACGATAGCAGCATAACCTCAAAATACGTAGGAGCGATAGTGAAAGGCAAGGATCCGAGGTTGTAAGCAGCATCTAAACTACGAATTACTATCGAGCACTTAGAAGAATGGGATCAGAGAAGGACCATTCAGTATGTAAGTGTTCCTAATAGGTATAGCTGTTACAAAACTCTATTATGGTATTTTTTCCAATTAACCTGCCAGAGCTAGTTTGCATCTTCTAAGAAATTTGGCTACTTTAGTCTTCTCATAATTAATGCTTAATATATTTATTCCTAATATTTATAGTATTATTCTGACAAAATAATTTATAATTTTAAAAAGTACGATAAAATTATGATATTATCACACAAGCATATTAACCGGTATACAATTTCATAAAATATTATTGCCAGATGCATGTACTTAGCAAGCAAAAAAATCTTTACAATTTAGAACAATTAAAAACAGTTTGAGAGATAGTAGCATACAACAGCATCTAAAAGCGATACAAACAACAACCGTTGATATTGATCCAATGGCGAAATCTAGTGGTCAACCTCCTAAAAGCAGTCATGTCGCTACTATTCCAAATTCAACTTTAAATCAATCAATGAATGACGCTTTTCAGATACCTTTACACTGCGACTAAGCAAATACTTTTGATTATATTGCGCTACAAGTGTCTTTCCATCACATCTATGCATTACACCGAAAAATCCGCCATCGTTCGTCCCCTACTTATGAAACAATCGTTTGACCCATCACTTCCTTCTAGCTATCGCCCCATTTCACTCCTCTTTACTCTTTCTAAGCTCATAGAACGCTCATCTTAATACAGATGAACGTTTATCTCACTTCATCAAATATGCACCCTCTTTTCTAATCCGCTTTCCGCTATCATCACACCACATAAGTCACCTGGATGAAAGTTTTTAACGATCTACTCATTTCTCGTGGCAAGGCTCTATATAGTGTTCTAATCTCCATAGATCTATCATCCGCCTTCGACATCGTGGACCACGCCATCCTCCTTTCTCGCCATCGTTATGATCACGGAATTTCTTCAACCTCAGTAGCATGGTTTGCCTCATATCTATCCGACCGTTCTCTTCGAGTCAGTTCAAATTCAACATCCTCTCCTCCCATTCCTATTTTCTGCGGGGTCCCACAAGGTTGTCCTAGGATCCGAGTTTTTCTCTTTTCTACTTCGCGATCTCTCTCGGTCTATCAAACCTTACTCTTTAACGTCATGCAATACGCCGATGACATCCTCATATATGCCCATGCACCCGCCCATCGCATACACGATATCGCAATTTCTGCCTCCAACTGTATTTCTGCTATCTACAAACGTCTCTCCATCTTCGTCTCGCTCTAAACCCAGACATATCTAAAATTATGTGGATCCTCCTCCGTCAACCTAACATATACCCTCCCACTGTATCTTTTGATTTATCAATCATCCCCATAGTCCACAATCACAATTTCTTAGGATTCTATTTCGATATACACCTTTCCCTTAAACCTGCTTCCGCAACAAGGTCTGCTCGTCTAACTTAATTCTCCGCGACATCCGCCATCCGCCCTCTTATCGACTTCCGTTATCGTATGTCGCTTCTCGTCCCTAAAATCGATTACTGCCTCAGCCTTTTCGCCAATTCTCCAAAATCTATCATCCTACCCCTACAACGCATCATCAACTCCGTTGTTCGAGTGCTCCTACGTCTCCGTCACTTTGACCACACATCCACATATCTTGCCCAACTCTCCTGGCCTACCATCCGCATCCGCATACAACTCTGCCTTCTCGTAACTTTTCGTCTCATCGCTGTCGGCTGTCCATCGTTCATCAACCTCCATTTCTTAGACGACACTCGTCCCACCTCTCTATCACTGCGTTCCCGTAATTCCCTCTTACTCCACGTTCTCAATTACTCTAACAACTACGGTCTCCGATACTTCCTCGTCGCCGCCCCACTCGCATAGAATCAGCTCCCACTCGACGTCCGCCGCGCTCCCTCCTTTATTGCATTCTGATGCCGGCTCCGTACCACCTCCTCAAAACATGATTTAGTTTGTTGTTGTGGTTATGTAGGCGTACGCCGGCAAGCATTGACCACGTAAAAATAAATATTTTTTAAGTAGGTGTGATGGAATAGGCTGTAATGTTTGAACAGCTGTTTGCTACCCATCTGCCGATAAACCAGTCTTTCCGGCTCGAAATTTTTTGTGTTTGATGTGCCACACTTTACAAAAAAGTTGACAGCACATTTTCGGTTCCACCTACACGAAGTATAGATGAATCAACGATGCACAGATCTGTACACATCGAAAAATTGCCTTGTATGATCAGCAAATAAGACCATATGAGTGCTTCGTTATACATTGATTTAGCTGATGATGGTTTGACTCAATCTCAGTTAGCCTACATGAATTTTGATAATTCCGCAATTATTTCTTCGACAAGTACTGTGGACATATATTCCGTCATCATACAATATGCAGATGTTCGCCGAATATTGCCGAATACTGAAGAATCCATTAAGAGCAACGATGGTAATATGAATTATCTAGTTACTAAGAGTGGAACAAAGACTTATAATCGTCAAGTAATACATACTACTGAAGCAAGTACTTTCTCGGGTAGTGCATCTCCCTACCAAACTAATAGTGATAGACAACAAGACCTTAATGGAAGTTATAATATCATTTTCAGCGGAATCCCATAATCAACCGTAGAAAAATCGCAAGAACGATTAAATCACGATATTGATAGATTACGCAACATTTTTTCTCAGCTTTTGCAAAAAAGTGATGATCAGATTGCAAGTTGTTTGAAGGTACGCAAGATGCTTAGATTGGGAAAGACATTAACTGATAAGACTTGACTATTGAATGTCGTAATGAGCTATCTTGACCATGACAATATCTTACTACAGCGTGGATATCGATTGAAGGGAACCAATACACGTATTCTTCGCGATCTCACATTAGAGGACCGTATGAAGCTTAGAAAAGGAAATGAAGAATTGAAAAATCGTTTAGCTAGTGGTGAAGTTAGCCTTTGTGTTCGGAATTTTCGCTTTGTGAAATAGCGACCGACAGTTTGATGGATTCAGATGAAACATCTATGAGCAAAACTAACAATGTACTTTTACAATGTGGTCAGATTGTAGATGTCCCGATAGTGTCTTCTTCAAACAGCAGCAGTCGAGAAATTTATCCTCCATTAAGATGTCTAGTTTCATTTGAAGATATTTTTGAGGCAAAACAACAAGCAGGTAGTGTTAGTAATGTTT